>JAXGGS010449374.1:0-11799 GCA_035585475.1 Armandia brevis
TCCCGCCTTGTCCAGCAGCATCCCCATCATGTCGCTGTTCTCCGAGCCGATGCCCTTGCGCAGCGCCTCAAGGTCGACCTTGGCGCCGTGATCGAGCAGCAGTTTGACCAGATCTGATCTGCCGCCATCTATCGCCGAGTGTAGGAGAGGGTTACCCTCCTCATCCGTGGCAGACGGGTCCGCTCCCGAGTCGAGTAGCATCTTCGCTATCTCGGCGTTCTTGTTCTTCACAGCCGCCGCTAGGAGCGCGTTAAGGTCAGCGATGTGACCTCTGCCTCCATCAACGCTGTCCCCGTGCTCGAGGAACATCTTCACCAGCTCGTTCTGATTGGAATCGACGGCGATGCGGAAGGCTTCCTCGCCCACCTCGGCACCGTACTCCATGAGGAGCTTGACGAGATCAGACTTACCGGTGGAGATGGCGTGATGCAGGCACGGCTGTCCCTCGTGGGAGTAGTTACCGTCCGCGCCATGGGACAAGAGGATACTGGCGATCTCTACATTCTGCCGGCGAATGGCGATACTGAGCAGCGCGTCCAGCTTGGCCTCGCTGTCCTTGCCGTGGTCCAGGAACAGCTTCACAAGCTCGTGTTGGTCGTTCTCCACTGATTTAATCAGTGCGTGCTCATCCACTTTAACTCCGTTCTCCAGGAGAACTTTGGCGATTTCAAACCAGCCATACTGCAGGGCGAGCATGAGCAGGTCCTGCCCGATTGTGTCCTTGTCTTTCTTAAACTGCTCACTCTCGAAGAGGGCTCTGAATATGGAGGTGAAGCCCTCCTTTAGGGCTCTCTCCAGGGCTTTGCGGGTGACCGGGGCACCGTTGTCGATGCAGAGGTTGACGAGGTCGAGGTTCTGGGTGTTAACGGCGGTGAGGAGGGGGCTGAAATCACAGGAAGGGTCGTCCTGAAGATCAACGCCATTTTTGATCAGCACTTTTACCATGTCGTTGCAGACGTGGCTGAACGCGATCTTCAGCGGGGTGTCGGCGTGTAGTTTGGTCTTGGCATTGAGGTCGGCTCTTCTTTTAACCAGCTCCCGGCACACATCGCTGTGTCCGTTGTAGCAGGCCAGATGGATGGGTCGCTGCCCCTGCCCGTTGAAGGAATCGGGGAAGGCTCGGTACTGCAGCAGGGCTTTTGTCACCTCCGCAAAGCCGCGGTGGGCGGCGATGTGGATTGGCTGGTCACCATAACGATCTCTCACTTTCACATCAGCGCCAGCTTTCAGCAGACAAGGCACGATTTCGAGGCAGCCATTTTTAATCGCGTAAAGCAGAATGTTCTCACACTTACCGATGTCTTTGTTAATGTCGAAACCGTGTTCGACCATCGCCTCGATGACCTTTGCCCTTTTCTTGCCCTTTTTGACAAGGGCTTTGATTGCTCGCGTCCCCCAGTCATTTTTTGTGATATCAGCTCCGCCAGCGAGCAGAATTTTCACAGTTTCATAATGTTTCTTGTCAAGGGCAAGGTCGAGGCAGGTGCGACCTTTCTTGTCTAAATCGTCCGGGTTTGCTCCTTTCTGCAGGAGTTCCTTAACGGCTTTGTTGTCACCGTCCTTGGACGCAAGAATGATGGTCGCCATGTCAGCTGGTGCAGTCTGCGGTGGAGGTCACACTAGAGGTCACGCTGGAGGTCACTCCGGACACACGAAACCCTCTTTTCACTGAAAGTTGTTGGATCTGAAGAAGAAAGAAGAATATGGTTGATTCCAATTCATTCCCTAAGCTTAATTTGCGTTAGGTGTTAGTTGCTTAAACAGTCTAAATGTCGTAGGTTGAGTGATTATAAACGAATGAGTCAATTGAGGTCTGAATAATGTTTATAATTTCGAACTTGTCGGGGTAAATGTAAAATATCTTCTGGTTTAAACTGAATAAACTCAATTATTTCACGGAATCAAGCATCACCAGCGATGCAAACGACCAGCCGATTTTTCACACCTACAAATTGTGGTTTGGTATCTAAGGCAATCTCAGAATGCTTATTCTGGAAAATAACTCGGAGGTATTACAGACACAAAAGTGATAAAACTGCATGTGTGGTGATAATTTAGTAAAACTGAATGTAAACTTGTCAGCGTGTGGCATTCCGGACCGCTCTACGCCGACATAAATTCTACTTTACACATCCTAACTTTTTATTTTATTTTTATTTTATTACCTCACAAATTAGCAGCAAAAAGCAGAATTTATGCAAGTGTGAAAATCCTAGCGGATGTGCATTCCACGAGTGGATTACACTTAAATTTCCTACACGATGTTCTACATTCCTTTTCAAGGACACATATATCCAGGTACACAGTTATTCTGTTGGCGATTTGACCGATATTCACCAATCAAAAAGACAAGGATGATATAGTGATTTGTCACAGCAGATGACTGGTATAAACCTAAGTAAACCCATTTAGGAATTAGAAAAAGAAAGTTAAGGCTATTTAACAGTGGACAATAGATGGAATCTTACACATGTTTTATGCTTATTGCCAATAATTCATTATTTCAAAGAACATAGTTTTGCAAATAGACACTATAATTGACATCTTAAGGTTTGACCTTGAGATTTGACCTTGGAAATAGCACTCAAGGTTTTTGAAACCTAGCTCATCGACTAGCCACTATGATATTTGATATGTCCATACCGTTTGATTTCAAAATGTATGTGTTTTTAAGGTGAACAAATCAATTTCGTATTTGACCTTGAAGTTTGACCTTGAATATGGCGTCCCAGAATATTTAATTTTGATTCGCCTGAAGGGTATCATGATTTGTAATAGGTCTATGTAATTAGATCACTAAATATATGTATTTTTAAGTGTAAAAGGGCAATTTTTGCATTTGACCTTGATAATTGACCTTCAAATAAAAGCTGAAGGTCATTTTCATCTGACCCATTAAAAAGGGTTAATCTTAAGATGTATGACTGACACTCATTTTGGTGTCAAACTTATGGATGAAAATTACTTTATACACCTTTTTCATATTTGATGGAATATTTTGAAAAGGGTCCTCAGGCAAAACTGTGCAAATTATTTGATACCTTGACCTCTAATTCTAACTTTCCTTTCGGAATATTCAAGGTGATGGGTATATTAGTTTATAAAAAGTGTTAAAGCACATGTTCAACCTTTCCAGCAATCTGGAAAAAACTTTAAACTGAGCAGATTAGTAAAAAGTTGAAAATTATGCATTTGACCTTGATTTGACCTTGATCTTGAATATAGAGGACACTTATTACCTCATCAAATAACTCATGTGTGTTGATTAGACAGGTATGAGAAAATTCATATCAATCAAAGTTGAAAATCCCACTTTGTGTGGATAATTCATATATGAATACAGTTCATATTGACTCTAAGGAGTTTATGTTTATGCTCCGTTACCATGGTGATGCTGGTCATGCCGAATCTAGCCACACGCAGATTCATATCCCCCATCACCTTGGCTTCAATTTGAGCTATAGATATTGAATATACCTTTTTGAGGACTAAACTCCTTAACAAAGCCTTTTTTTTCATTCTGCCGCTCTACTACTAGTATTAAGTACTATACAAGAGGTTCAGTGGTCCAAGGTGCAAACATGTAAAATACAGGTGTGAATAAGCGAACGTCGACGTGCTGAGAACTGGGTTCATTTATATACACTGTTCTTTTACCTTGTGAAATTTAACATTCAGTCAGCTGATTAGTTTATAGACCACTTAAACTGTGGTCGGACGGAGGATGGGGGAATTAGTCCATTATCTGGTAATCATTTCTATATTTAAACATGAGAATATAAACAATACTGCAACATGCAGTGTACTATGTAAGGTATGATGTGTATAATGTTGAGTCAGTCGCGGTTTCGTGTATGTATACTTATATACAAGGGTAACGCTGATCAATGTAAATGCAGACTTGATCTATTCTTACATGTATCGCAACATGAAAAAAATTAAAGTGATCGATTTCCAAAACTCCACGCACAACAAATGCATGTTATCAAGTATATAAAGTGTATTTATCTGTCAATATTGTATTACATGTATATGCATATATGTTTGTGTCCCAATTTGTATGATGTTTTACTCACTTACAGTTTATTGCCGCCATAGAACAACGCCGAGAAAAAGAAGTAAAAGAATTATTACAGAACAGACACGTCTCTGGTCTAGATATAAATGGCAGAGATAAGGATGGACGCCTCTGATACGTGCCGCTGAAGCTGGTAACATAGAGATAGTAAAACTACTACTACACTGTGAGGAGATACAGGTGGCGCTGGCGGTGAGTAAAGGAGCGAGGGAAGGTGACCAAGCGATACACTGGGCAGCAGTACATGGGAGTACAGATATAATAAAACTGTTACTGGAGAAAGGAGCTGATGTAAATGCTAGAGGTGCTGATGGTTACACACCTTTAATGTACGCTGTTATCCATGGTGAAACATCCTGTGCTGAGTTGTTACTAGACCGGGGCGCCAGGGTTGATGAGATGGATAACGCTGGTTGGACAGCTCTGATGTCTGCAGCTTTTAACAACCACAAATCCTGCATTAAATTGTTACTATATAGAGGAGCTGATATCAATGTGAAGGATGAGGGGGGTGAGACAGCCATGGACTACGCTGCTGAGAAGGGACATCTGTCTAGCGTTGAGTTGTTACTGAGGAGAGGAGCTGAGGTAGAATGGGAGGGAGAGAAGTCACCTCTACACGTGGCTAGAGCCGAGGGCGAAGCTGATGTCGTCAAACTACTGGAGGATCACAGGCAAAATGGTAAATAGATAAGTACAAGTGCCCATATAAAATTCACGATATCATTTTCAATACAAATGTTCTTCTAGTAATTTCTCTGCCCAATTTTGTGTGTGACCAGAGCTGGTTAACTATATCCAATGCAAAATGTAAGATTTCCGGGCATACCATTAATTGTTCGGAACTATTTTTTGTTATCAAAGGTGTCTAAGACCAATTGGATTTACAATAATAACCAATCACTCAGTAACTCATAACATGTGTATCACATGTGAAACTGTTCTCTGAAACTATTCATTTTTTAAGATAGGTCATAATGACGTTGATATGTTCATCGCTAAGGAATTTTCCAAATATATACATAGGGAAATTACCACCACACATCACAGTACCTCTGGTATCTGCTGAGGTGGACAGACACGCTGATGCTGAGTTCTTCTGTAAAGCTGCTGGCTCCCCAATCCCAGAGATTCTCTGGTACCACGAGGGCAAACAGATCAAAACGGGTGATCGTTTCCTGATAAAGTCAGATACCTGGAACGAGGAAATGATGGAGGGCAGAGAGAGCAGACTGACTGTACTAGATGTTACTCCAGAGATGCTGGGAGAGATCCAGGCCAAAGCTGTTAACGAGAGGGGAGAAGAGACATGTGCTGCACAACTAGAAAGTAGGTGACTTTCTTTATTCTAAACTTAATCTAATATTTTATGTCGACATCTACAATCTTTTCCTAGCACGGACAAAATCTAACTATGTATCAAGCAATATTGACTGCAGAAACTATAACAGACTACTAACAAGACTGACAAATGTTTGGATCTCATTGAGGGACCATTTTGTTTCGGTAGCGTTTGTTTAGCCTTAGAGGTTAGGTGCGGCAGTTCAGCAGAAAGATGGAGCTGGAACAAGGGGACAGAAGCTTGTTTGTTAATTGTTTGTCAAGGCCCTTCTGATTGATTTGTTGTTTTTGACTTCCAGCTAGAAAATTGCAAAGCAGCAGCTAATAAAAATTGCGTTGCAGGTGCCTTTTTTTTCTAGCTACTTGTGAGACTTGTGAGGGTAAATTTGCAGTGGAAGATTGGGTTTGTTTTCGTTGTGTGGAGATAATTTTCAAAACCTGATATTCTAATGGTTGCGGTACTTGTTGTTAAAGTTATTCTAGGTGAAATAACAAGTCCAAGATATTCTTCCGAATACTTTATTAGCGCGCGATCAATGACGAAAGTACACAGTTTGAGAAGTGTTCGGAGGCTTCTTGATAACTAACAAATACCGGACAACTTAATATGACATAAACAAAGATACATACATGTTAAACAATAATCACTGTGCGAGCCCCGGAACGCTTCTATAATTAATTGTTAATTGTTGGTCAGTTACTACTGGCCAATTTTCCCACCAGGTGGCTACGCCCTACTTGGCACAATTTGGTTATCGCTGATTGGTCGAGCGCCGTCACGTGACTTTACAAATTTCTCGTAACGTTTACTTACGACGATTTCTTTACATCGCCGGAGTTCTAATGCTTCTATCGTTGTGAGTAGATAACTGAACACTTATGCAATAGTTAACATCTATATATTTATTCCACACATAATTTATACAGTAGAATTTCAGTAAATTGCCTGTGCCCTTGAAAAGTCTTCATCTGTTTATGTTGTTGTCAGTGTCTTAAAAACTGTCTCTTTCTTCGATACTTCCAGTTTCACGTACGCATGAGTAATAAACGTTGTCCCTGAAATGAGAGAAAAGGACTTGTTCTTATTTTAACTTCTCTCGTCGACGGCACGCAAAGTGAAAAACGAATAGCTGTGAACGATGGCCAGCGGATTCAAGACGAACATGACATCACAAGCGGGTAGGCAAGCTAAACTTACCAAGAAAATGAAGTCGAAGATCGGTCACAAATCCGACACCCAGCTACCCATCGTCCCCCCGGGAAGGTCGTCAACCAAGGCGGCCTCGGGGAAAGTACCATCAGTGCCGCTCGCGTCCGCCAGAACAGACCAGCACCCCCGCACCTCCAACTTGGGGGCTGATCACTCGCAACCCACCAGACATGCTACCGGCCGGCCTTTCGCCAGAACCATACCCTTCGTGCCTACCCAGGCTTCAACCCCGATGTTCCGCGATTCGCAGCCACAGCTCCCACCTCGAGGGGGTGCTGACGACATGATGTCCATGCTTGGCAAGCTAGTTGATCTGCTCGACAGACGCCAAGACCGACTCCCTACAATGGAGCCGGAAGTGTTCAATGGGGAGTTAATAAAGTACCCCTTCTGGAGCAACGCATTCGAGGCTCTTATCGAAAAGAACACCACTTCAAACAAGGAACGCCTATTTTATTTAGGGAAATATACAAGTGGGGACGCCCGCAATGCTATAAGTGGATTCCTCACCCTGTTCTCCGACGACACTTACACACGAGCCCGTGAAACCTTGCACTCGCGTTACGGCGACAAGATCAAGATCGCCGCAGCCTATAGCCACAAATTATTTGCATGGCCGGCTGTGAAGAAGGCCTTGCAGCATCTCGCCGAATTCCTGCTCCGTCAGCCACCTAGCCTCACTTGACGCTGCTGAAGAAGGCGCCAAGCTCGTGAAGATACTCCCCGTCTACATCGCCGAGAAGTGGTCCCGCATAGTGGACTGATGGTACTATCCAGATGCCGGCAACCTTGACGACGGTGGGCAACGCGCGAGGGCTAGTATCCACCCTTTTCGGAGTTATGCCGACTAGTAGGCTGCAAAGCCAAAACAGCGACCGGCCCAATGGCACAGGTTCAGCAACTAACCACGAACGCAACGTCCGGATCTGCCCGCCAAACCGCTCAACCTACGAAGAAGGCGCAGAACTTCCTGTCGAATACACAACAGAACGACAGGAGCAACAGCGGTCGTCGCGCGAGAACAGCCTCCTGCGTGGTGTAACTTTTGTCAAGGCACTCATCATATTAATGAGTGCAGCACGTTCCTGGCAAAACCACCTGACGAAAAGCACGAGTACGCCCGAACCAAGGGTTTGTGCTTTGGCTGCTTAAGGCGCGGGCATACATATCGTCTCTGCCAATCCACATATTGTCTCTGCCAATCCAGGGACCCGACCTTGCTGGGCACGAGATCTGAGGCCGGTCACGATGACGCCACAGGCAGTACCACCAGTCACCGGTTGTCTGCTGTTAGCGATAGGCAAGATGATGACGCCTACTATTCGCTGATCCTACAGGTGGAACTGTCGCGCTCCGACGGCCAGGGACGACCGATGCTGGTCTACTGTATGCTTGACACACAGTCCGACGCCACATTCGTGAGCAGTGATGCAGTGGAGGAGCTCTGTGTCAAAGGAAGTGACGTGAATCTAGAACTCGTCACCATGGGAAGCAAGACCACCATACAGAGTCAGCTGGTGTCCGGTCTTGACGTCAGGGGGGTCAATGAACGTATGCGTTGTCAGTTCCCCACCTGTTTCACTCGCGATCCCATACCGGCTGATCGTGGCCACATTCCTTTCCTGATAGCGTCGCCAGATGGCGATATCTTGCTGAGGTCGCTGCGCAGGTGCCCGAGTACAACCCAACAATCCCTATCGGGCTGCTCGTCGGCAACAATTGCCCTTTGCTTCTAATGCAGCGCCTCCTCGTCGAGGACGGAGACAAGCGTCCTTATGGAATCTACACCCGCCTGGGATGGGGCGTCATGGGGCGCAGAGAAGAGGCGCGCGACACTGCTGTATCCTGTTTCCGGACGTCTGCTAAGGTGCTGACTCAACACAACATGTCCCGCGTGTTCGATTTTGAGTTCAGTGAGGCGCCAGATGTTGATGCGTAATCCTCTCAGGACGACCAGCTGTTCCTGAAGAAAAACTCAATTCATAGAAGAGCCGATGGTCACTACGAGCTGGATTTGCCGTTCCGCGACGAACCCGCATTACTACCAAACAACTTCAGCGTCGCCTGATGAGCCTGGGACGGAAGTTGAGAAAAAATGCCGAGTATCGCCAACAATACTGCAAGTGTATGTCAGAGCTCGTCTACAAGGCTACCTGTGGTATCGGGATAACAACCCTGAGAGATTGTCGAGCATCACATGCTTGCTCATCTATTTAGTGCCGCCAGCTCTCCAGGCTGCGTCAACTTTACCTTTAAGAGGATGGCTGACGACTACGAGGGGGAGTTCAGCGAGGACAAGGCTAACTCATCTGACGCCACTTTTACGTCAACGACAGTCTTAAGGCGATGAGGACTGTCGACGAGACCGTCAGCATGTTCCTTCGGGCCAACACACTCTGTGCCAAGGGCAGTTTCGAGCCATGCAAATTCACCTGCAACAGCCCTGCAGTGCTCGCTCAGATTCCCGACGAACTATTGGCCAAGTCAGTCAAGTCAGATGGCCCCCCACTAAGCATGCTTCCGGTGGAGACTTCATTGGGAATAACTTGGGACATGCAGGCTGAAGCCTTCATTTTCCTGTTGAAATCGCTGGGCTACGAGGCCACGCGACGCGGCCTTCTCTCTGACCTAAGCCGGATCTATGATCCCATCGGTTTCATTTCACCGGTTACTCATAGGCCGCCTGCTGCTGCAGCAGCTTTGCATTGGAACATCGGCTGGGATGATAGGCTGCCCGACGACTTCCTGACACGCTGGGATCAATGGTACCACAGTCTGGCGCGACTGTCCTGCTTGAGCATTCCCCGATGTCTGAAGCTGCGAGGCCAGGATCAACACAAAGTGCACCTGCACCACTTTAGCGACGCCAGCTCTACTGGATATGGCGCGTGCAGCTACGTGCAAATCGTGTCCCCCGATGGCCTCTGTCAAAGGCCCTCGTGGGCCCCCGTAAGGCCGTCACCATCCCCCGGATGGAGTTACAGGCAGCGGTTGTTGCTGTGAAGTAGGCGGCAACACTTAATCGCGAGTTAACATACCCCATCGCCAGTAGCAGCTTCTGGTCCGATAGCCGAGTCGTGCTCGGCTATATCCAGAATGGATCGCGCAGGTTTCACCTTTACGTCTGCAACCCCGTTCAGCAGGTGCTGGACGGATCCCGAGTTGAAGCGAGAGGTCATCGTGCAGACCACTCGTGCCGTTGAGACCGGAGGTCTGTTGTCGCGCCTGGTTGGCGATTCTTCAGAATGGCATCCCCTGCTGAGGCGCATGTCCTACCTCTGGGAAGCCGAACATCTCATATTGCGGAGCGCGCAGCAGGAGGCCTTCCCTGAGGAATACGCTCAGCTACAGGCCAATCCTGGATACCCACTGGCCCGACTCGAGATCTGCGCGCAGAACCAGCCCATTCGCCGCAGCTCAAATTTGTTCAAGCTCGACGTTTTCGTCGAAGAAAGGGGAGTGATGCGAGTTGGCAGCCGACTGCGTCAATCTTTCCTCCCCTTGGAACTCAAACACCCTGCAGTGCTGCCCAACCGACATCAGGTGACCCAGCTGTACATCGCTCGCTCTCACGCCCAGATGAATCACATGGGCCGACAATCCACGCTGGCCCAAGTTCTCGAGCTCGGCATCTGTATCATTCACAGCAGAAGCCCCGTCAATCGCGTGCTTCGCGACTGCGTCACCTGCGCCAAAATCAAGCGTCGACCGGAAGAGCAGAAGATGTCTGATCTGCCTCTCGAGTGCTCCTGGGATGACCCGCCATTCACTCATTGCGGGGTTGATGTCTTCGGTCCTGTCACGGTGAAGGAGGGTCGCTCGCAGCGGAAGAGGTGGATATGCCTCTTTACATGTATGGCTATGCGGGCCTCTTATCTCGAGATTCTTCCCACCATGTCAACCACGAGCTTCATCAATGCCTTCTACGTCTCGTCTGCTGTTGCGGCCCGGTGCGTTCCCTCCGAAGCGACCAGGGCACCAATTTTGTTGGTGCCCGCAACAAGCTGCAGGGCGCGCTGGCCGAGATTGACCTCCCCCACCTGAACGGAGAGTTGCTGCGGAAAGAATGCGATTGGGTGGACTTCACTTTCAATCTGCCCAAGGCCAGTCACATGGGCAGCGTCTGGGAGCGGATGGGCAAAACCATGAAGTCCACCCTCCTCCACCTCAAAGTGATTGATGGGGACAAGTTGTCCGACGACTTACTGTCGACACTTGTGCTTAAAACGGAAGCCACATTATTCAGCCGTCCCATCGTTTGCGCCGAGGTCAGCAACCCTTGGTCCAAGCCTCCGCTTTCTCCAGCTCGCATCCTCACGATGAAGCTGGATCTCCACCGGGTAGGTTTCCTCCACAGGACTTGTACTCTCAGCGAACGTGGAGATGCGCACAAGCCATCGCCGATCAATTCTGGCGACAATGGCGCACCAGGTTCCTTCCAGATCTTCAAGTCCGGCGGAAGTGGAACAATGAACAATACAATGTTCGTGGCGGCGACATCGTCACAATGGTTGACGATTCGGTCCCTCGCAATCACTGGCCCCTTGCCGGAGTGATGGACGCAATACCGTCTGCTGATGGCCTCTTTCGCAAGGTCAAGCTGCAAGTGAAGGACACACAGCTTGAGCGACCTATCAGCAAGCTCATCTACTTATGTAGCCCCGACGACTAGCGACCCGATTCGTCCCCGAGGTCAACCCCGTCCGGGAACCTGACCTATGATGACGTCATGACGAGATGTAACCTTCCCTCGTTGTTAAGCTCACTGACTTTAAGAGCTTTGTTGTCTTTATTAATTATTAAAGTGTTCATGTTTTTCCACTTTAAGGGAGCCATGTGCGAGCCCCGAAACGCGTCTATAATTAATTGTTCATTGTTGGTCAGTTACTACTGGCCAATTTTCCCACCAGGTGGCTACGTGCTACTTGGCACAATCTGGTTATCGCTGATTGGTCGAGCGCCGTCACATGACTTTAGGAATGGCGGCAGAGAATCTATTTACGAATGTCTTGTAATATTTACTTACGACGATTTCATTACATCGCCGAAGTTCTAATGCTTCTATCGTTGTGAGTAGATAACTGAACACTTACGCAATAGTTAACATCTATATATTTATTCCACACATAATTTATACAGTAGAATTTCAGTAAATTGCCTGTGCCCTTGA
>JAXGGS010449485.1:0-11798 GCA_035585475.1 Armandia brevis
GAAATGAGATGACGGTGGATGAGTATGAGAGTGAAGTCGATGTATTACATAGTGTAATGTAGTTGTGGCAATTTCTTACCACCGCTTCATCGGTATGATTGGTTGGCTCTGTAAATGAATGCAGCTTTATATATCAGATCATCTTCATTCGATAGGAAGTCAATCACTTCGTTATCCGAGTGGAGTGCCGGTGCCACTGAGTCAGCCTCAATGCTCCTCAACATGGCTGCCTTATTAGTGGCCAGATTGGCACACCTGAAAATGTGGTACTCATCGCCCACCTCACTTGCTGTGCATAATACATGTGTGGTGGTGGTAGAAGCGATATGGCCCGCGCTGAATTCGCATTGCTATTGTTTCCGATGAGTGCTGGATCCCCACATTGGCTCGATAGAACACTGCACAAGGCCTTTGGTCGATTGAAAACATGAGGGGTAGAAGTGTAGACCGATCATATTTTAACCCAGCCTGTGCACGCTTCCATACTTATTAAATTAATCTTATAGGATGCTCTTGAGTTATTAACTTCCTCCCTGAAACACTGACTGCTCACGGACAAAGGAGGCTAAATCTTCACGCTGCTCGCTACAACTGAATATGACAATGCCAATATAACGATCATGATGCTGCTTTATTCCGAATCATATATCAGATAGCCTTGTTTTGGCCTCCACCAGATTGACCACGGTGCTATTGTAATTATTAATGTATACAGCTGTATACAACAAAGATCAGGCATTCCTGTGTTGGGCTGTTATAACTTTCACAAATATCCATACCAAATTCACGTAGTTCAGGTTACATTTCAGGGCTTGTTCATCACAGCTGCATCAGTGAAGTGCTGAAGAACACTCGATAAACATGCATGATGAATGATACCCTAGTGGATTTCCAATCTGCGAACGTACATTTTATATAAATGTTCTTACCTTAGAGACAAACGTATCCAAATGAACTCGAATGTTCTATGTTAATGGAAACATTCCGTGAAGGATCAGTGCCGACAGCTGGTCAACACTAAAGCGAGGCGATCTGATATATGATTAGGAATAAAGCAGTATGATGATCGTAAAGGATCATTGATCGATCATTTGCTCTCCCAGAAACTGCATCCTCCTCTTATAAAATTTATAGTCAGGCTGGCCGTTTCTTGTAAAATGCTTTCATTTGATTGAACTATGCTAAATACGTAGTTCTACATTTACAGACCAATTGAACATCAGATTACGAATTGATTAAGGGTAAACATAATTAAAAAAACATAGTTGCGTGTTATTTTCAGTCTTAAATATAGATGTTTCCTAGGTAACCACGCGAGTAGCAAACGTATCCAGATGAACTCGAATATTCTTTGAGAAATTATAACTCTGTATTTGTGTAAACGCGCATGCGCGTGTATAAAACAAGCGCTGGATGTTATCAGTTCTCATGTTTACATCAAACACTTGACATTTGTGCCCTCAGTCAACTGATCACTGTACATAGTGATACATGTACATGTATATATGCAATGTAAAAGCTATACACATCAATCCAAACCAGTGTTGTCATTGCAGACATATTAAGCCATGGACATATCGTACATTATTTACATTTATAGACAAAATTCGTGCTTGACACATGATATGTCTTACCATGTATATATAATAAACAATGATCTATAAGTATTGCCCTTTTTCATTTAAAAGAATAAGCAGCACATTTGTGCGTTTACGTGCATTGCCCTAGAAAACAGGTAGTCAGATCAAAGGATAGGAGCTACCCTGCAAACACTCACCTCTATATAACAGGAACTCGCCTGCTATATATGTGCCGCATGCTGTTTAATCCTGCAACTAGTGTGTGAATGTAGCTTATAGCTGTAGTTGTTGTCGAGATGGGTACTGTTTAGAAGATCAGGTGATGAAAACTGTCTTTAACTGAACTAATCTTATCCCAGTTGAAAGCTACGCATAGAATGACCGAGGATTGACAAGCCCCTAAATATGAGTATCACAAAATGGGCAAGATAAATAAGAGCTAATGGTTTATGTGCCTGAGTAGGGGAGGTTACCAAGCGTTTTTCCGTTGTATACCAGAAACAAGCCCTAAATTGTGTCTGCAGAGTGCCTGTAACGTCATTAGGCCTAAAGGCGACAGCAGACTGACATTGACCTGGGTAACTAGCTACGAACTAAATTAATCGATATCAATCGGTACGTTTGCATGGACACGTGGTATTTACGTCATTTCAGGAACATCTTTATTTAACATGCGGCGTAAGTGTATATCTATCTTGTATCGATCGGTAAAATCGTCTTCATACACTTACAATAACACTTTTCAACAATATATTTAAACAGAGGCGTTTGAGAAAACACCAAATTGTTGAGTTGTAACCGTCGGCCCGACTTGCGTGTGACATTCTTGTGATACATAATTATGTGATTACGATGTTTCATTCATGAAATTACGTGATGTTTCGAATGAATTCAACTCGGCATTAATTAAGGCATAGTCATTATTTCTTAAAATATTTTTACTTCTAGTTACAACAATCCAGCGTGGCGCAATGTTTGCGCGATTTAGGGATGAAAGTGATCAGTCGATGCATGTCCTACTATGGGACCATGATAATGTTCGTAGAGCTGTTTGCTATCACTCTCATACAGTCGAAGGATATCGTTTCCCGATGTATAAGCAGATCATATTGCGAATACATTCTCCCGAGCCCTCCACCTAAGGTAGGATATTAAAAAGCCAACTTTCGCACAGTCATGATGAACATGAACATGTTAGGTAAAACTACATTTTAGAGAATAGCACATTGAAAATTGAAGACAACCCTTCGTGGCACGGGTGTCCATGCATGCTGGCAGAAACTAAGTAAACAAAATATATTCTAATTAAGTGCGTGTGTGGGTAGCTGGATTAGTGGTGCCTCCATCAAGGAAATATTCACGCTAACAAACATTACATTTGCACATTTTACATATTCGATCCTTAGTTTCATCAATAATAAAATATGATTGATGTACCAATATTAATCACTAGTATGTTACGATCTTACGAAACGATGATGTGTTTGATGGCACGGGTGTCCATGCTATCAGAAACTGGGTAAACAGTACATTTTCTATCTGATTAAGTGGTGCCTCCATACCGGAAAATAATATTTAAACAGTGACGCGCATGTTTCTGTTATCAGAATGCATCTACTGTGATCTTTGATCTGCTAAGCTCAGCTGTCATCTTATATCAATGGTACGCACTATGCGTAATAAGTAAGTTAAGTAGACATGATCCTGAGTTGTTTTTTTCTAAAATAGCGTCAATAGGAGGATCTACATAGATAATGAGCCATCACGAAGGCACAAGTGTTTATATATAGCCGATTGCAAGTCTATACTGACAATTAAAATATAGTCTCTTACTTTGTAAATATCGAAATCTTAAACAATACCACTGATCGAACTGATGAATACTGATTGTAAAACGGAGCAATATGGAGACCCGACTGTTCGCGATTTAACTGCAGACGTAGAACGGTATAATACAAAACCATGCACTCTTTTCTAATGATCGGATACTAACAGACTTAACACATCTCATTTGCGCTCTGTCATAAATTAACATCTGATGTTTTATGAAGTGAGTTGGGCTTAGACATTCACCGCCACAAAAGAAGCTTTATTGTTCGGTGCTCACCACTGGGAAATGACAAGGCGTCATCCAATGTTGAAAGTTGATTCTATACATTTGTTGATTACCGGCTGCAGGGCAAAATTGACGGAAAAACGGCTATTATAGCGCGCATTTAGCTTAACCATTACAGTGCGCTGGGTGCTCATCAATACCCTGGTCTCACAAATCTAGATGAAGCAAGTTCGAAATACAAGGCTGATATTATGTTTACAATAGGACAACCTCTTTTAATCACGGTGAAATACGGTCGGCATACATTTTCACCGCACTCGGGACAGGATTTATAGTCGGTCATAGACAGACGCCCCTAGAAAGAGCCGTAAATTGTGGTAAAACAGACAAGTTTTAAGTGTTTAAAGACGTGACTTGAATTTACCTGTTTGTACACATACCTCTGTAAAATCGTGATCTCATTTGTTGTTAGCGGACATCAGACATCAGACGACAAACGAGGCAATTTTGGCGAGCAAAACGTTTCTTTTCACTAAGCATACAGAAAAGGGTGAGTTACTCGTTATTTAAGTAGAATATATGTTAAACATGTGATTCCAAATATTCCCAATCATTGCAGTTGGAAAACTATGAAGCAACGACTTCAATTCCGTGTAAGGCAAAAGTATTTATGGCAAACAAATATATTAAAACATTGTCATTTTATCATTATTGTAAGCAAGTTATTAGAGAACAGTATCCTTGCAGGGTTTATCAATTCACATGAAATCTCGGTTTTCGGATAAGGATGATAAAGCACAAATGTACACCCGTAAATTTTGTCAGGAATTAAATAACCGCTTTAAAAGTTATTCAGCGAAAAGTGGTGAAAAATGACATACTTTATCCCGGATTTTATCTATTTCAAATACGATATGAACATTTTTAATTGCAAATGATATTCTATCATACCCAGTTCATGTGATGTTTTTCAATGTTTAATGAAACAATGGTTGTCTTTTAATTTCGGCCAAATCACTTGTTTTCAGTTGATATACAGTTATTCGTCGCTAGGCAGCACTAGTGTGTTCTAGTAAACTCTTTGCAATATTCAGAATGGCTGTTGATCAATTAAGGACACCTGACCCATAAATTTAAATCGTTCTATATCATGCTCTAAACGCAACACATTTTCTATCTTTTAATTCAATCTGACTAATCAATTGTAGCTTTTTGGTCGGCCACTCTTCAACCTTATCACCAGTATCGTAAATCCAAATAATTTGAGAGTAACCGTACAGATGGATGGACCAAAAATACGTGCAAACCTTGCGAGTAGTCAAATGTCAGTATCATAAATATGTCTGATTATTATCCAGACACAGTAATTACTCACCAGTCATTGCACCATCAACACATCTGATAACTGAGTACCAGACCTGGTGGAGTAGATGCGTCATTTTAAATCAATCTAACTTCAGGTCAATGTGTATATTGACTTCGCCGTTTACTGGCTGATTACGACCGATCAAGTAATACATAGGGCGATGTCCAAGCTGCCCAGCAATGTCCATGTGGACTGCAAACTTCGTATTTTTATACCATTGCACTATCAAGCTAGAATGAACTCATAACATAGTAAGGAACAATACACACAGAAACGATGATAATAAATGTAGCTGTTTTTATATATTAGCGAAAAAAATGTATGGGTCGGTCCACTGGATGTAAAAGTTTGGTGTCACCAGTTACAATATTTATGGCCCAGTAGGCGTAGGGAGGTCATATATTGTAATGAAATAGACACAAATCTAGATGAAGCAAGCTCCAAATGCAAGGCTGATATTATGTTTACAATAGGACAACCTCTTTTGAATACGGTGAAATACGGTCGGCATACATTTTCACCGTACTCGAGGCAGGATTAATAGTCAGTCATAGACAGACGCCCCTAGAAAGAGCCGTAAATTGTGGTAAAACAGACAGGTTTTAAGTGTTTAAGATTGGAGTGTTTAAAGACGTGACCTGAGTTTACCTGTTTGTATATATACCTCTGTAAAATCATAATCTCATTTGTTGTCAGCCGACATAAAAACAGAATCTGTTCTTTTAACCCGCTGATAGAGGCAGCATCTGCCGAAAGCTCCGGAAATACATAATCTTTTGCACCTACTCGAGACTGCTTGTTTTATTAACTTGACAAAAGATATGTCCCGAATGTTGCGAGTAGTCATATGTCAGTATCATGAATGTGTATTATTCTTGTCCAGACACAGTAATTTCTCACCAGTCATGGCACCATGAACAAATCTGATAACTGAAAGAATTAATTAATGTCCTTTGTATTCCGATGATTGTTAAATCTGACTCTCCTTCGACCCCATAATTGAATTTAAACACTCAAGATAACTATAACGGATAACTTGTTTTGAACATGCAAAGTGGAAATAAGCATATCATATTATGTTTAATTTTATATCAATAAATCCTCTAACAATAAACGCCTAGATGCATTAAAATCTCGGACGATGACCGTGGACCATGAGCTTGGTATTATTTATTATTCAACTATATGATACTCTAGATGTCTATGGTGATTATTCATCGCTTGCTTGTCGAGTTGTTTGGATCGTGTTTAAATTAACCATTACAGTGCGCTGGGTGCCCATTGGTACTCTGGTCTCAATAATTCCGATGAAGCGAGCTCCAAATACAAGGCTGATATTATGTTTACACCGTACTCGAGGCAGGATTTATAGTCAGTCATAGACAGACGCTCCTAGAAAAAGCCGTAAATTGTAGTAAAACAGACAAGATTTGAGTGTTTGAAGTCGTGACTTGAATTTACATGTACCTGTTTGTACATATACCTTTTTAAAATCGTGCTGCACTTTCTATAATTACTCATAAGTGTTTATAAAGAAATATTTAGACCTATAAACTTATATAGCGAAACCTATTTTCTCACCCCCCCCCCCTGTAACCCCCCGGGCCAATCTTACCTTCGGCTGTCTTACGAAATAAAAAATATACCATATTTATCCTTTCCGGACCCAGCGCGGTAAGGTTGCGCGGTCGCTGGTAAGATAGGACGATAACTATCATATCGGAGGGCGCCATTGTTGAGAGGACGGAGGTGATGGGTCGACAATAAGGTCCCGACAATTAAGTATGGGACCTTGATGTCCTACTCTGTCGTTTTCGACGGGACCTTGATGTCCTACCCTGTCGTTTTCACACTTTTTCGACGGGACCTTAATGTCCTACCCTGGCAGTTTTATGTTTATCACGGGACATTAATTGTCTGGACCTTAACTGTCTGGAACTTAATTGTCTGAACCTTAATTGTCGGGACCTTACTGTCCGTCACCCGGAGGTGATAGCAGGCGAACATAATTGCAGTTTCACTCCTCTGTGATGTTTGTGCATATTGTTGGGTCGGGAGTGTGAGCATGAAAACTTTGAGAAACCTCGAATTCACTGATATTGGTTGGCTAATTAGAATAAGATCAGCACTGGCGCGCAAAAACAGCACCCATATCAAGATGCATAAAATACATGAAACTAACTTATATTACAATGTATATTACCTAGCTAGCTGAGTAGAATACCTCGCCGCCCTAACTTACCCCCCTCCCCCTCACTCTAGCTTTTCTAAGGCATTCTTCCGCCGTCCTAGCTTCCAACACAAGTATGCATATTAATCACACCCCTTTATTCTCAATGGGAGGCGACCATCTCCCGTGCCCCTAAATTATCCAAAAACGCGGCCCTCTCCCTCTCTAAACATTACCTAACTTTCCCGTAATTAATATAACTGTATCATTATGTGGTTGGCAGCTATGCTTACCAACTCTGTGTTACTCCTGTAAGCTTGTCTAGATTAGGATCGTAAACCCTACAAACCGGCATAGTATCATCTACGTTTATTCACTTCAGTATGACATAAATCAATCAGAACACACAAAACGCCCTTATATATCTCTAGGTTGCTAGGTTGCTAAGCATCCCCAAACTCTGGTACCTACCTAACTACATAAGTTATCCAATCAGCGTTCACCTCTACAATCATAGAATAAATGTTAATCCATTGTGCGAGTCTCAACTCTATTAATCCTAAATCCGCCCAATCGCATGTACTTGGGCGTTTGCGTCTCGTTATTTCATTATTTATTACAGTCTATATATATTACAATTCCTGGGCTTACACTCCGGTTAAACCCCTCACACCCAGCTAGCCTCTCTCCGACATGTCTAATCTCATCTACTATAATAACTGATATCCTAGCTTCTCCCGTTAAGCCAGCGTTACCTCTTCGCTCACGCAAATGCGACCTGTGCGCATACTTCTTTACATGCGGATTCCCGTCCTCAGCGGCGGGACTCCACAGGTGACCTCTGCCGGCAGCTGTGGGGCGTGACAACTGTAATTAATCCAGCGTGCGCGGCCGGTGTCTCCGTGTTTGCTGTACTCGGCGCACCGCGGGAATCATGTCGGGCGCCCTGGATTATATTCGTTCGTGATTCTAGTCTAGCCTACACATACGCATATATAAATAAATATGTATAATGATAATAATAATAGTATTTTGCTTGTCAGTCAATCATCTTATTAAACTGAGTCGTCCTCGATTTAGTCTCCAATCTCTAAAGACGATTTCCGATTAGGTCGTATAGAAATCGCTGTTTTTTTAAGTTAGCTCCTCGTCAAAATATAGGGAAGTGAAAGGGAAACATTGATGTATTAAACTTTGTTTGGTCAGGTTTTTGAAAGTGTTTTTATTTATAAGTTGATGAAGATCATGTACGTATTTGAATGATTCTGTATAATATATATCCGTGTAGTTCAGTAATGCCATTTGCTCCACTCAGTTTATGGGTCAACAGCACATCATAGTCACCAACTTTTGGTGCTACAGACTATGATTATATTTTCATACCAAGATCCCTGTAAAACAGTTTATACACTACTCACAAACATGCACATAACCTTCAGATGGTGTATAACCTTGTCAGTATAAACGCGGATATTCCGACTATAGATAACTGTCAAGCGTTTATGTTAATGAAGCATGTCCATGATACTTAGATTCATTCTTTTACAGATTATTGTAGAAAGAAGACGAAAGAAATACCTTTACAAAATCTATCCGTGCTATTGCAGTCTAAATATAGCTGAATATGGAATGTGAGTATAAAAATGTTTTCAAATGTTGACCATCACGGCCACTTACTTAAAATATGCCAAAACTGATACATCCGGGGATCATCATTTTGCACCATGATTCATTTTTGGGCCAACTAAGTCAGTTTTCAATCCCCTTGGCTTCACCAAAAACCCAACACTCAAGAACAAAGAAAGGCTTGTAACTGCCGTGGTAACGTTAAGGTTACTATGAGGTCAACCCGAATCAATTCTCCCGACTATCACGTTTGATATCTATACAACTTCGTCATAAAGCAAATATTACGAAGAATATTATACATATAGTGGGTTGCGCAGGTACACTGGCGAAAAAGCACAATTCTGAAACCTGTTTTAATTGTCTTAATCGTAGAATAATATTTATAATATATGTTATATGGATGATAAACTGATCGAGTAGGTTGAGTTATTAAGTTTGCAGTAAGGAGCTCAAGCCATGGTAGATACACATAAACGGCCTGGTCACGCATACGATACATCAAATAATGGTATTCTGAGAAGCCAATTGTTTTCAAATAGATTATGAAAACGTGCTTACCATGGTTGGCTGCATGGTGACCTAGAGGTGAGATGTTTGGTAACCGCGCGGAACTCTTTACATATAACTTGCCCAGAATGTCTTAATGTGTCTTTTAAGCATTTTATGAACGGTATTTCGTGACCCTTTGTTGAAGTAAATCATTGAATTCTCACTTTTTTTTAATCAGACGTTGATAAAAGAATAACAGGTTAAAAAGAGGATAATCAGAGAACTATTATCACCGGGTATTTGTGTTTAGACAATGTTCTCTGAAGGTTCTCTCAGAGTTAAAGCGTATTAACAAACTTCGGTCGGATATACCGAGGCGACTTTTCCAGCAGTCGTTTTGTTCGTTATTGCTTCAGTCTAGCAGGCAGCACACGCCCGATTCCCTCTAGCGGCTTTCTGTATGAGTCAAGCTCTGTCACATTGCCAGCTACGCGTCAGACGTCAGCTTCTAGTTAGAGCAGGAATCACTTACAAATCACTCGGCCGAATCATGTATCTATCCGAGCTGGCATCGCCACTGGTCGAGTATCTGTCGCCTCGATTTATCACCCTTACATGTACAGCTGATGTCTGCCATATTATGCAGATTACTTGCCAGATGTAATAACACCTGACATACCCGCCTCCACCTGTGTAAGAGGTGTTACATGTTATAACCTGGCGGTATCACCGGCTGCCATCAGAACTATTTTAGCACAGGAATCAGGGTAACGATGTAATTGATATTACCCCGGATGTCACATGAGGACGACAAAATTGACGGTATCACCGGATATATGAATTTTCATCCCATCAGTAGCCATGGTGTCTGGTGACCACTTAGTTACCGGAGGGCACAGTGTCTGGTTAACACTTAGTTACCGGTTGCACCGTGTCTGGTGACCACTTAGTTACCGGGGGCACAGTGTCTGGTTAACACTTGGTTACCGGGGACAGAGTGTCTGGTGACCACTTAGTTACCGGGGGCACGGTGTCTGGTCACCACTTGGTTACCGGGGGCACAGTGTCTGGTTACCACTTAGTTACCGGGGCACGGTGTCTGGTTACCACTTGGGTACCGGAACAAGGTGTCTGGATACCATTGAGTCACCGGGGGCATGGGGTCTGATTACCATTTAGTTACCTGGAGCGCACTGTCTGGATACCACTTAGTTACCGGAGGCACAGTGTCTGGTTACCACTTAGTTACCGGGGGCACCATGTCTGGTTACCACTTGGTTACCGGAACACCGTGTCTGGATACCATTGAGTTACCGGGGGCACGGTGTCTGGTTACCACTTAGTTACCGGAAGCACAGTGTCTGGTTACCACTTAGTTACCGGGGGCACCATGTCAGGATACCACTTAGTTACCGGAGGCACAGTGTCTGGTTACCACTTAGATACCGGAGGCAAGGTGTCAGGTTACCACTTAGTTTACCGGGGGCACCATGTCTGGTTACCACTTAGATACCGGAGGCACGGTGTCTGGTTACCACTTAGTTACAGGGTTATGGTGTCTGGTTACCATTTAGTAACTGGGAGCACATTGTCTGGTTACCACTTAGTTACCGGAGGCACGGTGTCTGGTTACCATTTAGTTACTGGGAGCACGGTGTCTGGTTACCACTTGGTTACCGGGGGCACAGTGTCTGGTTACCACTTGGTTACCGGAACAAGGTGTCTTGTGACCACTTAGTTACCGGGGCACAATGTATGGTTACCACTTGGTTACCGGGGCACAGTGTCTGGTTACCACTTGGTTACCGGGGCACGATGTCTGGTTACCACTTGGTTACCGGGGCACGATGTCTGGTTACAACTTGGTTACCGAGACATAATGTCTGGTTACCATTTAGTTACTTGAAGCACAGGGTCTGGCTACCACTTAGTTACAGAGGTATGGTGTCGGGTTACCACTTAGTTACAGAGGTATGGTGTCTGGTTACCACTTAGTTACCGGGGCACGGTGTCTGGTTACCACTTAGTTACTGGGAGCACGGTAACTGGTAACCACTTAGTTACCAGGGCATGGATACTACTTGGTTAGTAGGGGCACGATGTCTGGATACCACTTGGTTACCGGGGGCACAGTGTCTCGATACCACTTGGTTACCGGGGGTACAGTGTCTGGTTTCCACTTAGTTACCAGGGCACGATGTCTGGATACCACTTAGTTACCAGGGCACGGTGTCTGGTTACCACGTAGTTACCAGGGCACGGTGTCTGGTTACCATTTAGTTACCGGGGCACGATGTCTGGTTACCACTTAGTTACCAGGGCACGGTGTCTGGTTACCACATAGTTACCAGGGCACGGTGTCTGGTTACCACTTGGTTACCGGGGGTACAGTGTCTGGTTTCCACTTGGTTACCGGGGCACGATGTCTGGTTACCACTTAGTTACCAGGGCACGGTGTCTGGTTACCACGTAGTTACCAGGGCACGGTGTCTGGTTACCATTTAGTTA
>JAXGGS010449707.1:0-11797 GCA_035585475.1 Armandia brevis
TATTAAATTATTATAATATTTATATAAATTATATAAATTAATAATTATGTAAAATGTTAACAATTATGTTAAAATATTGTTTAAAATAATAATTATGAAATATAATAATGAAAATACATGTATTTGAGAATCTAAATAATTATATCAAATTTTAATAATGTATAATAATATCTCTTTAAAATGTTAATGAAATTATTATGTTACAAATAAGGTAAGGTAGATATGTTGATCTTATTAATTAAATGATAACTTGTTATGAATTTAAATGTATTTGATGTCTTATTAACTAATAAAATTCCCAAATTAAGTGATAACTTGTTATCAATTTGATACTTACATACTCAATGTTTGACTTCTTTGACCTTGAAATACATTTAATGTCAAAATTCAGAAAGGTGGATTTTCTGAATTTTAAATGGATAGCCTTATAGCTAGATTGTAACCCCAGTCAGTAATTCGACTTGTAAGTCAACCAAGCGTTTAGTTAAGTGATTATTTTGTAACTGTGTGGTACTAACTAAATACGGCGCGAACCAGCGACCAATGAACACTAAGGCATTACGTTTGTCGTGCAATGAGTCCGGGTTCCAAATAACCGGTACCAGCATCGGCAGTAAAAGTTTGGAATCTGACATGAAAAAAAATTATTATTTAGAACGGACGATGTGCCCTAGTCATAATTGAACAATCGATGACACAGAATAATAGTTACTATTACAGGGTGCCGCGTGGGAAGCCTGAGGGGCGCCTTTAGGCTACGTGTGCGGCACCCGAAAAGTGCCGCGTGGGAAGCCTCGGCCTTAATTAAACTCCGAATAATGTGATTTATGCCTCTGTACATTCTTCTCATATAATTAGTTGCTTCCGCGTATACTACGTACGAATACTCTTGCGGCGTACCAACGAAACCTATTTGCATCTGGTTCCGCGGCAACGATATGCATTATTCTAGAATGTCTGATTAAATCCTTCAAAGAATTAACAATCATTTCATTTAAGGTGATCTTTGTATCATCGATATATCCGAAATATTATAGTTTGGTGAAATCGTTCAGTTTTGGACCAATCAGAACGCTGGTTAGTCTTAGCTCGGCGGGAAACCTTTACCTCGTTTTGATACATACAGACGATGTCTGCGATGAAAATTTTAAGAAGGAAATAAAGTAAATTCTTGTCCTAAAAATGGAGGGGCCAGAGGATGATTGGAGCCATAATCTAAGTGAAGAAGAACATGAGCGATTAGAGGATTTATTTAACCAGTTGGATATCAATCAAGACGGTCGTATCGATGTGACCGATTTGTCTGAAGCACTGCAGCACCTGCAGGTACCGCAAGTTCCAGGCCAAGCTGAGGTGAGAATTCACGGATAAGACGCATTTGCTCTTGTCTGAAAGAATCTTTAAGTAAACGACCTACCTGTGTGAATCAATATGTCTTTATTGGCCGTGGCTTTCACGGGGTACAGGTGATAGTGTTGGCACACAGTCCAGTGCTACACTGTTTACAATTGACCTTGACATTGCACCATGAGTGATAGAATCCAGTGAAAGCTGGCCGAAAACTGTACCCATGTCCACTCACCCACTGGCATCATTTCACAAAATCGATTGCAGTCAGCTTTCTTAAAACAGCGCCATGAATAATACATCTGAACCTTTCAATTGAGCTCGTTGATTTAGCTATGAAAAAACAAAGCACTCCAAAGTCCAGCTGATGCCTGCCAGAAGTCATAGTCAAAATGCCACAAAATGGGCTTAAATGTTTCACATTCATCTACCTGGTTGAAGTCCAAACTAACATAGCTCAGAACATTAAGAGTCATTTTACTCGATAGCATTACTCTGTTAGCTATCTGCTCCTAAGTATGTGCTATTATCCTCATACCGAAATAAATTGACATTTAGTCTAAACCTAATAGTTAAACATTGGGATGTATCCTGTACTGTTATGAAAAAAACATAATTAGCCTAAAATGTAATTGTGAATTATAGTTATTATTCAGAGGTAAATGCCATCGGGCTCTGACGTCTTTACACTGTGACGTCAAATTGACAGGTTCGCGACGCAGGTGCGACCACGTCACACAGCTAACGTCACACGGCTCTAACAATATATTGTTTAAATTAAATTACATTAAATGTTTCTTCACGACGTTCAACTGCAATGTTTTTTCCTTTCAGGATTTCTTCGATAAACATGACCACGATAGAGATGGGCATATCTACTTTGCTGACTTTGTGAAGTATGTGACTGAGCATGAAAAGGCTTTAAAATTATCATTTGAGAGATTGGATCATAAC
The DNA here is from genome assembly GCA_035585475.1 of Armandia brevis. Lineage (NCBI taxonomy): Eukaryota > Metazoa > Annelida > Polychaeta > Opheliidae > Armandia > Armandia brevis. Next base: position 2,302 of record JAXGGS010449707.1, read on the forward strand.
AATGATGGTAAGATATATACAGATTCATGTAGGCACATGTCATTGTGGAACCATACCGCAGTATGTCAGACTATGTCACCCTCGTTCCCCTGATATTACAGATCTTTGGCCCCCTCATTCCACCAGTGTTCCTTGAATGGAGTTTCAAGGTTAAATAAAACAATATGTATTTCCGTGTTTTTGTGTGTACAGTATCAGGTTATATGTTGATGTACATTTTAGGCTTAATAGATGCAGAGGAGCTCAAGTTTAGTCTTAAACGTCTCGGAGTGCACATTGATCACACAGAAGCAGAAAAATTACTTCGGAGGTACGTTGACCAAAAATATTGTATTAAAATCTGTTATTTGGATAAATCATTTAAGGTTTGTAATTTCCTCGCTCAATGATTTTATTTCCCCGATTGCAGAATGGATAAGGATGCAACTCTTAAAATCAACTGGGACGAGTGGAGGGATTATCTGTTATTTCATCCATCCTCTGATATCACAGACATTGTCAACTACTGGAGACATGCCTCAGTGAGTACAAGCACTCTTCTCATCTTCTCAGTACATGTAATACTAAATCTCAATTTGAGACTGCTATGACGAAATTATGATTTTGATCACGGAAGTTGCATGCCGACGTTATATACAGTAAATACTTTACCGATAGGCCGATACCGTGAATTACATGTTTTAATGTGTGGCGCTATAGTATGCCAGTTATCTGAGGCCTCGGAAGAAGAGTGCTATAGATATTAGAAGTCGCCCTAATCGTATATTGTGGGTATTGATTTATTACTACCGGTATGTCAGTCTATATCTATCCTTAAGTGTAGCCTCAGTACAAAACAGCTCAATTGCATAGAATAATCGGTAGATTTATTTGAGGGATGTGTTTGCTGCAAATGTTGACACCGAGGTATTTTACGTAAACCTCTTAAAATATAGATCCAGGCTATACATGTATTTGACGGGTATATAATTATGGTCCACCGGTATGGGGTAATATATATTCCGGTAATAGTCGTCCGATTCCATGTATTTCTCGGCCCCATAATAATCATTGTCAATATGTTCACATTCCTACAGTGCTAATATAACTGCTCAACCAGAAATGTCATATATTTAGCAACATAAACTTTGATTTGTATACATTTTCTAAACGATTGTCAATGTCCAACTATTCAGACACTTCTATCGGCCCATATAAATACAGTAAGTAAATTTACCTCTGAAATATTTAGATGTACATGCATACCGGGTACATTGTATTTTTATATACAATTGTCGTATTTTACTAGCGCTTGCTTTTAAACATTGCATAACTACATGTACATGTACATTTATACAGAGATTATTGATACTGGTAACCTAGAACAATGTTTGCACGTCTGTACATTTTAAAAGTACGGTAATTCTTTTAAAATTTTGTCCATTTTTGACGCAGTTTCACTACTCATTCGTAGTCGTAGACCCAGCAATACTTTGTGTCCATTGATGTGTCCATCAATATGGAATTGTTATTCAATTTATCCCAGTCAGATTGTCGTTACATGCACGCTAACGTTTTGCTCCAATATTACTGCTCTTTGCAAAATGCATGCTCATAAAAGTTAACTCAAGATAACATTTTTAAATAGACGTTTAGGGATTTTTATGTTCACCAGCGCATGCATTGTTTTTTTACATTACCGCAAACGTGATCTGTGAGTGATCGAGATACACTCACTCTCTAAGTATACATAATATTACATGTACTTTACTTGTGTAATACATGTACAAATTGTATGTATGTACACACATGGACATGGACCTTGTTTTCCTCTAGATTACCTAGGTATTAGGTCACGACCAACCCCATATTATGATGTTTTTTGCTCACATTTTAGACTTGGATGTTTTCCTTGTGCTGTATCGGTGTGTATGTCAATATTAATGCTTGAACAACATACAGTGGACCCTCGCTATTTTGGTTTTTTCGCGGGCCTACTATGTACCACAATTTAACCCTCTCAATCTGCTGTATGTCTTAAGTCAACGGTTAGCGGGGATAGGAACATTTGCCCCCCCCCCTGCAATAACATATTTTGTGATGCTTGTCCCTTGTCACATAACCACGTCACATTATAACGAAGGTCGACTGTAATTTTATACAGTTGCATACCTATTGTACATTTCTCTAAGTTGCTTCTGCTGATATTGCTGTAATGTGTGGCCACTTTTTATAATACAGTACACGTATATATGTTTTAGAACGCATTTAGAAATGGAAAGTCCAGCAGAAGACAAAGCATGCCAATGTAACATCGAATTGATTCACGCATACGCACAACTTATTACGCGAGGTCCATTAATGAGGAACCCATCTGTCGACAGGATACACCTGGCTTGTATATGTGGATGTGTAGACCCTGATTGTAGAGAACGCACAACCGGTTGTGTGGCCTCTGTTTCCATGTTTTATATTATGTTCATGTCGGCCCACTTAGTCGAGCTCTTTATGACTGATGTAACTGGGTAAGTGCATATGGTTTTTAGGCCCACTATGCAACTCCGACTTTTCCGATGCGAAAGCGCATCTCATCCGACTTTTGCCGGTATTTATGACAGCCGGCAACTGAATGCGCATCGCTGGTTTTTACCAGTGGGGTGAGTGCCTACGCTAGACTACCGCACGGTTCTCTCACCTCAGTTAGCTTCAGTCATTCACAGTTAGTGACGTCACCGAGGGTTATCAACAACCATTGGCTAAACATCCTGTTCGGAGAGAATGGATCGTGAACACGTGTGTCTGCACTAGGGAATATTGCGACACAATCGAACTGACTTTCAAGGGATTAGGATCGTAAAGTTGGGATCCCTCCATAGGCGTTATTCTCGTTTACATCGAAACTGGATAATTTTACAGTGCGGCACTATGAATTCAATGATGGAAAGTGACGATTGTATGTGTGTGACTTTCGAACAACTTTTGTCTCGTCATTTGAACGGTTACATTTGTAAAAGGAATATCGTTGCAACAAATTTGCGCCGAAATCAGGTAAATAGACACTCTTTGTAAGTTCATACCCCTAGTATATTATTCAAAATTCGTATTTTTTTGGGAAAACTCGTTGATTCATCAGATTGAGTTTTAACATTGAAACTGGCATAGCACGTTAAGGTAAGGTGAGGACACGCCTGTCAGGTTGTGTACTGAATACCCGAATAGCATAAGCGAAGTTCAAGTTCACTATATGACTTGAATCATCACCGTGCACTTGTACACTGCACTCAAACCTTGTTATACACAGGATATATGTCATCACGACATGTAGTACAATTGTGCCATTAGAATTATAAATGTATATTCTTTCCTTCATACACCGGTCGTTAGACTGTCCATATATGATATACATACATGTACGTCTATTTGTTCTCATCATTTGATTCGAGGAATGATGGAGTAGGTTGTTTTGTGATGCCCAGACCATGTTTTCTTTCCTTTAAACATGAGCCAATAAATACCGGTAATTCGTATACCATGAAGCAAAAAAAAAACGGGTACCGGTACCGGCATGTTGGTTAAAACCTCTTTGTAATACATGTACTTCGGCTTACATTCACCGGTCGAGCCCCATTTGATGTCACCCAAGACATAAACTAATAAGTCTAATTAAGGTGTACCCGTAATGGACTAATTTGAAATTGACCCGTATAAACATCAAATGAGGTAACATCGTAGTTACAACAGTCGGATAAAGAGACTTCGTGTGACTATTGCGCGGATGCCTGAAAGGATTAAGTCGAGGATGACATCAAAGGGCGCACGGCTTGTAACCCTGTTGAACCCACTTCCCTTCATGGAACACCCAGACTCTTGTTTTAAAAGGGTACGAAGGGACAGTCTATATATTCACACCTATGACCACTCAATTATTCAGGTTTATTTATATTACAGTATTACAATAGGCGCAGAGCTTATTTGATGCTATGTCGACTGAGTTTTACATACAAACATCGCGTGTCGTGACATATACCGGTATACATTTTGGGTATGACTAACGAATATTGCGTTGGCTGTTTTTCATCACCTGATTAACTCGTCTTTTTGTATTTGGCGAGGGTCCCACATTTCGTTCCGAATTCTCACATATTGCTGAACGCAGATTGGAGCGAATACCCGGCACCTAAGCTTTCCTAACACTGTTTATAACACATTCCATTGCTGAGCGCCCTGCACCCCGATAATACCGAGATTATTGATCAGATTACGTAACTGTTGTTATGATTCCTTTAACTCATACACAATTCATGCGATTTCTGTTAGGTAATAACATCGGAATGATTTGTATTGACTCCTAGCTTAATTTGTTGTCCTGAATTTATGGCATTATATCGCTTAGTTATTTACATGCGTGTTGTGGGAAGTCTTTCCCCGACGAGCATATGATATACCGGTATATGGTATTTTTGGATTGCGAAAAACGCGCACTTTCATGGTTGCGATATGAACTATTCCTTAGAAACTGTAGGTTTATTATCGGTTATGAAATCCATAGTCAAATCGCACAAACTCGCACCATATTTATATGGTTGAGAAGTGTAATTTGTCAAGCATTCATCAGTCCGCATTAGAGGTAGCGAATTAAGGAAATCGATAGAGAAAGTGGATATTGTGGCTGTTCAAATATTGAGTACCATCCTGCATCAGTGTTTTTACTCGATACCAATAATTTCCGTAATACGAACATTATAAGAACACTTTTTGTGTATACATGTCTACTTATCACCATTTCCAAGTGTTATAGTTTGCATGTGATAGTTGATGTCTCCTTAACCTATTTTTTGCTAAAGATTACCACGTGAACATCAGATGTATGTTACATTCATTATTAATTGCACTTGTTCTGCACTTGAATCAGTTTCCCTGGGTAGGAAAGAGATTAGCCTCACGTGAAAGCCTACTAGTAATGTAATACATGTACGAACAAGGCTTGGTAATAGAGAGAGAGAGAGTCAGAGTACTAGGGTATGAACCACCGTATGGAACATGCCTCTGTCCCTAGCCTCATTCGCCCCGCGCAATGCCTCACAGTGGCATTGGCTGTGGACTGATTTTTCGCAAACCATCGAAGGTGGACCAACCGTTAGTCACTCTGCTTTTCATCCCCACCAGATTATCGATGTCGGCGAGGATGCGCTGGTGCCCGATGATTTCACGGACTCTGAGTTACAGTCGGGGATGTGGTGGAGACACCTGGTCGCAGGAGCCGCGGCCGGAGCGGTGTCGCGTACCTGCACCGCCCCCCTGGACAGACTAAAAGTTATCCTCCAGGTAAGATACAACACATTTATCTATTAGCGAAGTCATGATCACATGGTCTTGACGGCGAGTTCAAACATCAGATGTTTCTTGTTCTATATTATGTATATACACCGGTAGTGTTTTGTCGTCAAACTATGCCCTCTTTACATAACGCAATCTTACTTGAACAAAGTCGACCACCCTAGATACATTTTGCGTACATATCGGCTAAGTGTAGGTCACATTGAGCCAAGAGCAGAGAGCAAGGAGTCAAATCGTTGTATGGCTTTTTGCTTATCTACCTTTGGCCTTAACACGTTTGTTGTGTGTGAGAGCAATTAATCTGATTTGTACTCCCGAGTTCACCTTAAACACCTCACACCGGTGAGAGCATCTGGCGTAAGATAAATAACCACTACTTGTACGTCTTACTTTTTCCAGGTTCACGGATCTCACACGAATAACTTAGGTATTGTTACTGGCTTCTCTCACATGTTACAAGAGGGCGGTACGAAATCATTATGGCGAGGAAACGGAATAAATGTTATAAAAATAGCGCCTGAATCAGCTCTGAAGTTTATGGCCTACGAACAGGTGAATAACTGCATAGCGATTGCGCAATAGTTATGTCTACTCTGCCATGTGGGATACAACAAACATCGCTAATCCTTACATATTTATGCATTTACCTTTCCACTTACAGATAAAGAAACTAATTAAAGTAAATGTGGGTAATAGAGAATTACATATGGGTGAACGTTTCGTCGCTGGCTCCCTCGCTGGGGCTATATCCCAGAGTGCCATTTATCCTATGGAGGTAAATACTCATTAATCATTTTACAAAAAAATCGCCGATTTTCGATATTCCGTTCTTACGCGTGACTAACATTATATTTATCTGCTACAGGTTTTAAAAACTAGGCTAGCCCTTCGTAAAACCGGTCAATACTCAGGCATTTCGGACTGCGCGAAAAAGATTTACGTGAACGAAGGGTTGAAAAGCTTCTATCGAGGGTATATCCCGAATATAATCGGAATCATTCCATATGCAGGCATCGACTTAGCTATTTACGAGGTACGTTTGTTTGTTTATACTGTTATTTGTACATATATATTTATTACATGAGTACCCATGTTATGTTAAATGTTTACTAAACTCCATTACTTTAATTGTAGACTCTTAAGAGGTTTTACATAAAACGTCATTCGGCCGGAGAAGATCCCGGAATTTTAGTCCTCCTAGCTTGTGGTACATTATCTAGTTCATGCGGTCAAATAGCCAGCTATCCACTAGCACTGGTGCGAACGAGACTCCAAGCCAAAGGTATGAATAGTATATATGTCGTCTTATATATATTTGCAATATGTTCAAGGTGGAAGCTTAGGAAAGTCAATAACCCAATGAATATTGGATTAATTAACTAAGGATGACCAATACGAGGTCGTGAAAATTACGCGTCAATTTACAAACACCGATACATGTGACGTATCGATAAAAGCACCTATACACTGTAGTATTTATTCGTTATTTCACCACTTGGGCAATTAGTTGTGATTTATGTATATCGTTTCTTGTTTCCTTTCAGTTGACGTTACCTACTCAAAATCCAACAGCATGGTTGGTATGTTCAAGTCTATAATAGAAGCAGAAGGACCGCGAGGCTTATACCGAGGCATTACACCAAATTTCATGAAAGTCGCCCCTGCCGTCAGCATTAGCTACGTCGTGTACGAACATGTGCGAAAGATTCTCGGCGTGGAGATGACATGACGTGTTTATGTGTTAGGAAATCTTTTTAATACGCCTGTCTTGTTTCGTTCAGCCCCGGCCAGGATTGCGAGTTACGTTGTGATTGTGTCGTGTGATTCGAGGATGAATGTGAACTGGCTTCATTCTGTGATTTTAGTATTTGTGAATAAAACGCACATCTGGGCTCACACCAACTACCAGTTGCTGTGCTGCATGGACTGCTAGGACCGCTTGTACATGTACCGGTGTATAGAAGTGTACTTTACCAAACCACACTACATTTGTACTTGGAATCGTTCTTGATTTGGTATTAATCCATGGTGCATCGTAGGCAACCTAGAGATGGAAGATAAGAAGCCCACCTTAAAACATGTATCCCGTTTCAGTATATTGCATTAATTTCGTTGTGCACACGTGTACTAGTAAGTTAGGAAATATTTCTTAAACATTTGCTACTAAGGTGCTAAATGTTAGTATGCTGTCGCGTAACTTACATCAGTCAAATTGCGTGTCATGTTATACCTAGTGCCATGGACATATAATCGTAACCTTTCCCCTAGCACCAGAGTATGATGATACGAGTATGAATACACAATACTGATGTGGATATCTCCTCTGTTAAAACAGGCACCTTCTCCATTGATCTGATTTCAGAGACTAACACATCTGCCGATATGTATTTACGTCGTCTGTCAGGGTATGTACATGTACGGGAAACACATTCCCCCAATGTAGTAGAATAATCCTAGTAAAACTACCTTCGCTGGGTATAGATCTCCTAGTCATTCAACTCATGTAAACGCACATGGCTCCATATGAATACGATACTTGTATGAAGAGTTAAATAGTAAACGTGATATACGACTTTTTTTTATATTTATGCCAGCAAGCTCAAATGTATCATGTCTTACTATTGGCCTATGACAAATTGACAATATTTTGTCGTCTTGGTTTCAAAATGTGTTGTTCATTCTTCGCTGAATGGTTTAGGATACGTTTTTTGTACCAACATATGTGCGTACAAATGTATGAGTGGGTTCTAATCTTAAGTTGATTTGAACGTAACTGCATTCGTTTGACAGGATTTAAATGTCTTTTCAGTTGTATTCCTCCTATTAGTCAATGTAATTTATAATTCCAATGTGCGCATTTCGTGCCCTGATATTTAAATGAAATTCACCCAGTTTCTTGTAACCATGAATATTACTTGTACGGTATTGTAGTTCTCTCTATTTGTCTGTTTATATGTACAATCAATTACGGATATAGACACTTTTCGCATAGGATAATGACATATAATCTCAGACTGCACACTTGATTTAAAAATTTCTCGGTACGGAAACTCAATCAATGAACAGCTGACGATTACCGGTACAAGTAGTACCAGTAAATGCCGTTCTATTGAGATCATTAATACGATACTTTCCATTTTGTATCAGTGCCAGTACCAATATCTATATGTACATGTACAGATGTCTACTTTGTAGTTATTCGGTTCTACCCACTACATTGTATCTACAAACACAGACCATTTCTCTGTAGAACTCCAAATACTACTTCAACCTAGGTTTACTTTGTAAACGCTATCAATAGCTGGTAAATTATGGACATGAACATTCCACTAAACTTCACCATGTGTTGAGGTGTTATCTTTGTGGTAGCCATCTCATTTGCAAATCTGTGAATTAGTTGTGCAATAACGTGCTAGTAGAGATGCATAATCAGAATATTGATCCAATATTCCAGTGCTATGGTAATGACTATGATTTAGCTACATGAAATAACTTTATTGTATGAGCCAATTGTACATTTAATACGATAATTGATCACATCACCTTCGAATTCGCATGCACAAGCTTTGTCCAAATATTGAAAAAAAAATGGAATTATATGAGCATATGACAATGTGATATTTATATGATCCCTCATCCACCATGTGAGTGATTGTAAGCAGTTGTAGATGTGTATGTATAGGAGCTATCGTGAATGCTAGCTACAGTGTCCGTCCTTACGAGGAGAATGTACATACCGGTACTTTGTGAAGGATTTAAGTATAAGTACACGAGTGTTTGTGTTTGCGATGACTGTATATCTGGTGATAGGAGTGTGAAAGAATTGATGCAGATCTTGTTGCATCGTGAATGAATGTCGTATGTTAAAGATGTTGTCTAATGAGTTCATGTAATTATGAACGTTGTCTTTCAGACTTACATGACTATGCTCCAATCGTATTTTGCATATTTATACAATATATAACACTGGTAGAAGTTTTCATTAATTGAATCATCACGATGCTTCCTAGTGAAATTTGCGTATATTCATGTCTCTTCGTGTAATGTTTTGATCAACGTAAAGCGAACCGTTTTTGTGAACTTTAAACACTGATTTAATATCAGTATCTTGTCCCAGATACTTAATTTATGTGATATTTATATACATTTTTCCATTCATTCTGATATCTTTGCTAGGTAA
>JAXGGS010449818.1:0-11797 GCA_035585475.1 Armandia brevis
GACATGGCCGAGACCCTCATCCAGGTTACATTTAGGGAAGGAGATAAATACAAATTCACGTTCACCCTAATGAAAAACGTTTATTCTTATATGCTTCGCATTTTCGTCACTGTTATTTGACGTGACGTGATACGATTAAAACGATTAAATACAACTAATTATAGCAAGCAAATACCCTATATTAGTTAGAACAATAAATATGATGTCATAGTCATATCTTATTTATTTGATATCATATTTTGTCATCTAAATTGTAGCTAGATTTATAATGTTTTCGAAAGTTCTATATTTCAGACATCCTACTTACATCTTTTTTTCTTGACACATAAACCCCTTTACAAAGGCTACCACCTGCAAGTTAAGGCAAGGAAAAGTAAGACAAAGTACAACATCTCACCTAGCGATGTTTACATACCATAAGGTGAAGGAGTTCGTCATATCTCTCCCGCGTCGGTCCCTGTACTCTGGATACTTTAACATGTATTCTACGTTAGTCTATGTGAACCTATGTTTTATCTGGTTGTGTTTTAAGGTAGCCTTACCTATGTCGAATGCACAACCTATTCCTGTGTTCACCGATCCGGCGATGCAATCTATAGAGGAGACAACGTCGACACCCAACATGACTGAGCCTAATGTTCACTTTACGTACACTGAGGAGTGATAACCTAATGAATAGAGATAACAGCGTGTAATACACAGTGTGTATTTGAGGGCACTTAAATTCAGTAACCTGATTTGTCCTAGCGTGTACTGACATTGAGGGTGCAAGGACACTTCGTTCTACTTCAACATACGCTTCAACTGGAGTGACCTGGGTGAAAAAATACTCTCGCATTGAAATTTGTTACGGTGCAGCCCATTATATGATTGGATTCAAGTGCCTGTAATTATATATACTATTGATTCAGAACTTTACTACTTGCAGTATTAAAATTGAGGCAAACCAATCAGTAGTATATGTTGCTTCGGAATATATTTTCTTTCTGATGTTTCAAATATATAGAACACTTTCACGCAACAACCTTTGCAACATTTAGGTGACACGCTCATTGACACATAGCATATAAAAAGGTTGAATGCGGTTTTGTTGCATTCAGTAATTATTTAACATGGCCTCGTGGCACAATGACCTTTACAGCATGATTCACAAAACAAAAGTGGTTTCAGTTGGATCAATTGCAATTGCAGAATAAATACAGATTGATTTTGTCTTTTAGGGAAGGTGTTCGATTGTCTAACAAATATTCTTGATCAATGTTCGGAAGGATCACTTGCTGAGCGTGCATCGACGTTAAAGAGCGTTTCTAAATAATGAGACAAATGTTAGTGCATATATCAAGCAAATTGAGTTTAACCCTCAGACTTTGTCCATATTTCGACATTTGTTCCGAGAGAGTTATAGATTTTTCTAGATTTTTTCATTGCTATTTAATGCTCCAAATTGTGTTTGAAACCTTCGCAGTTATTCTCATTGCCGCCTAATTCTGTTCAGCAAAATAAAAAATGTAATGGGCAAAAAATGAATTATGCATAATCTTACATAAAATATAAAACTGACATCCAATTATAAAAGTTATAGCTGTGCAGCGCCTGTTTCTCTGTAGATAGGCTCGCCAGCATCACTCAGACATCAGCTTAGTTCCAAGCGTTTTGTGAAATAAAAATGGGTCGTAAAAAGCCAATGCCTTGGATGATCGCTATTTTGTGGACGTTTTTCTCGCTCTCAGGTAAGGACTAAAACACGTATGGCAGCCGGAGAAAAAACGTTCTGGGTTCTTATGGTACGTTGGTTTTTTCCCACGTTCTAAAGTGTCACTGGATCTAGAATATTTAATTCGAAATCAAATGTTTATCTTGTTTTAATGCGAAATGAAAAAAAAATACACATGTAAAGCATTTGTTTGAGCTTTCTGTTTTAAATATTGATCATTTGGGTTCGCGTGATTCCTAGCTGACATGCAGTGGTATTCTTTAAATATTGCAATTCAAGGATTTGATTCGAGGTATCACGCAGATGGAATAGCTGCCGTGGGAAATTTTTCTGACAATATTCAGGACTTATTTCGGCCACATTTCATGTTTTTAAAAGGATAAATTAAAACTGGCCGCCTATTGAAACACCTTGCCCTCCTAGAACGCGCCATCTGTCATATCGGACACTTTGTTTTATTATGTCGCGTGAAAAACTATTCAGCCAATTTAGCCATATCTTTACTCAGTTAAGGATCGAACGACAATTAATGGGTTGGTGTTGGTAAATTATCAAAACAATATGGATGGGCGGAAGTGCGCATAAACATCAGACGGGATTTTTTCTGAGGGTTGCTAGAGGTTGCTACCGTCTTGATCTGTAATGCTATAATCGATCTCTGTCTCATTCACTCTGACGATTCGATTATATCCAATTTTATCGGAAGGCGTTCACCGTATGTCATTTAATCTGATAAAAGACCGGCTTATGTTTTAGGAAACATAGAGGATGCTTCAGTAATTATTCAGTTCGGTCCCTCGGCAAAACATGTTTACAACTCGATTCACCAAAAAACAAAGTGGGTAAAGCCTTTATTTTGGCTGAAAGGGTGAGGACATGTTCAATCTTTTGTGAACAATCAGATTTTGAGCGAGGCTTGTAAATCGGTTCTTTTGTTTGAGGGATCAGGAGTTTCTTGCCAATGCGCGTGGGTTCTGAGAAACATGTCATTAAACTCTTATGGCCTTATAAAATGCTCTACATGTCAGACAAATCGTTAGCATCGTTAAAGGTTATCAACTCTCCGGCTAATGCGTGTAACATAATTTAAAATGAGTGGTGTTCTTGTTTTTATTGATAAGTACGTAAGTTTTATTCTACGCTTTGTATATCACGACCTATGACACAAAAATAAATTAATTATTCACTATCAGTCTCCAATTGCTAGGGCGGATATCCCGTTTATTGTCTTAATTTCCATTATATTTTATTGCCTTTCTTTGTCGAATGAAACTAATGAAATCCTGACATTACGCAAATAATATCATATTTTGTAAGCAAAAAGTGAATAATGCATTACCTTTGGCAACATAAAACGTACTTGAAAATCCAGATGAAAAAGATTATATTGCTTCCTGTTCAGCTCAGGATGTACGACCTTTTAATACGAATAGATAATTTCCGCCAATATGAAAGTGTTACTTTTGCGGTCCGTAGTAATTATATTTGCCAAGCGCGAACATATTCAGGAATAAATATGGGCTGCCTCAGGGAAATATATGGAATGCTTCCTGCCTTGTGGATAATGGTCTCCATGTCAGGTAGGATAGAAGAAATGTGTTTCTATGGGGAAGTATGTAAGTATGAAAATCCATATGAGTCCATGTCGGCGCGTTGAGAATTTGCAAGCAAATTTGCTAAGATGGAATATGATATTCAAAACTATGTAAAACGGTGATCAGTGATGGTGTGCGGAGACCCCAGGAGTGCCCAGATATACTCGGGTAACGGGATAAAATCAGGAGATGCATTGTTTAGTGATCGATTTGGGACTTTATTGTGATGCTCCGCATGTGAGAATCTCTTAATCGAGGGTCAATAATTTGGTTACAATATTGCGTGATTGAGGTTTTCTGGGGATGCGGGCCTTTTGGTCTCTCTTTTAAAGGAGACGGTCCAAGACGTCGGCCGTAGCTGATGCATGCAAGCGGCTTTTTTATTACATTTTTATCGATATTCGGACAAGGAATCCGTAAATTAAACCTATGTGCGGCGGTTTGCCTAGTCAGGCGGGCGCCACTGACAAATGGTTAATTAAGTTAATGCAGCCTAGGTTTTCTTGTCGTATTTGTAATCAATGTTATCATATGATATTTATAGGGGCCAACGTTTATCCTCTGTCGCTCACAAGATGTTAACAAACTTTTGTAATGAGATAACAGGTTTTTAAGGGTTCTCGATGTTAAGAAAAGCTCGGCAAGGTATCATGAATACGCATCTGTTGAGTCTGTGCGTGTATATATAAGTAAACGCCATGTTTATGAATAATACTCACATGGTAGGTTTACCACAGTGAATTATCTATTATACAACTACATGCACAAAATTAATATAATAAAACTTGATGTATATATTCCATATAATAAACTAGATTTACCATATTAACAGAATGTATACGGGACGGAGTACCACTGGAGTGTGTCACCAGAGCTGACGGTAATGATTACGCCGGCACGCTCGACCATGGTGAGAATGGAGCGACGTGCCAGAGGTGGGACTCGCAGAGCCCGCATGATCACGACAACGACGACCCGGACTACTTCCCCGACATCTCCCTCGCCGCGGCAGAGAACCACTGCCGCAATCCCGACAATCGTGAGGACGACAACATCTGGTGCTATGACGCGACAGATGTGGATCGCTGGATATTCTGTGACGTGCCGGAGACCTGCCCAGGTAAAAAGTCCCACCACCTTCTGTGTAAATTAATGAATTGTTTCAACAATAGCATCCCGTTTACGGCGGAACCTTTAGTACATATTAACTTAAGAAGCCGTTCAGAGGCTAGGTTATCAATTAGATCACATTCCTTACAAATATCACAATACACAATCTATACATTCTTTAGGCAATTCTTTATATACATATGAGATTAATGTTATGATTTCGTTCATGAACTTCTTTCATTTTGTTATGTGTGTATCTACCAACGCTATGTTCGTGAATAACATGTGCCAGATTCATGGGCTATCTATATGTTAACCCCGTATGTCCTGACGTCATACTAATGGGTTATTTATATTATATGACGTCAGACTGCCGAGAGAGCGTTGATGGTTATGAGTACTCGGGCACCAGAACTACGACTGATACCGGACTGACGTGCCAGAGATGGGACGAGCAGTCTCCGCATCCCCATCCGTACACCGACCACACCCAGTTCCCAGACTCCAACCTCCAGTACACCAGCAACTTCTGCCGCAACCCGACCCGCGAACCACATCCCTGGTGTTATACTACTGATAGTGGCACAGAATGGGATTACTGTAGTAATATACCTCCCTGTGCATCAACAGGTTAGTAAAATACCTCTTTGTCCATCAGCAGATAGTTGTATACTAGAAACTTTTGAAAAATAGACGCTCTAATGTGAACCATTTGTTTCTATGTTACACAGAAAGTAAGAAGTCGGCTCCCTTCACTGATTATTTCGGAACGACGGCGGTGACATCTAGTGGTAAAACCTGTCAGCGCTGGGACGCACAGACACCGCATGCGCACTCGCACACTGAATCCTCACAGTTCCCAGATTTCACGCTAGAGGACGCACAAAACTTCTGCAGAAATCCAGGTGACACATTCCGCCATTTGTCACCGGTGTGAATTCTTGTTGGATTTTCTCTGTTTTATGCTCACCGTGCGTTAATTTGTTCTCTTGTGTAGGAGGTGAGAAGACAGATTTATGGTGTTATACTACTGATGCAGCAGTGGAGTGGGAGTTGTGCAAAGTCCCCTGGTCTAATTGTACGTATGCTACTTACCACTACTCTCTTATATTAATAATCCATATACAGTCAAAGGTAAACTGATTATGGGGCCTATTTGCTCAGCTAATCTAAATTAATATAATATTAAATTCATATTTGTACATGCAATGAACATTTGTTTCCTTCTTCCCTTTTCTGATCGTCTTCAATGTTTCTTGACTCACTTGAAATACAAACCATATGCTATGCTTTAAACAGATTAATATTCAATTTTTTAAATGATACGGAAGAATTTGCCTAGTAAACAATTCGCGTCGAATCCAGTGAAAGAGGCCATCTATTTATCTATTTGGTCACTCTACCAACTTACGAATGCATGTCTCACATAAATATTTTTCAAACCAATAAAAAGAAATTGTCATCGGCATGATCAAAAGCATTGAGCGTCTGCTTTATTCATATGTTCATGTTTGCATTTCATACGGAAACCTAAATATCTCGAATTAAAATTATTCTTAAGAAAATAGTTTGCAAGCGGTATTAATTAATTAAATGTATTTAACCGTCAACACTTGCAAACACAGATAAAACTGACTGGGAAATTGTACTCCTAACCGATCTGCGGTCAGATTCATATCATATAAGAAAATAACCCGTTTACCGACATGACTGTTATATGATTAAACTATAATATGTAACGTTCCATGCATCAGTGTCGCCCACTCACCTGGTTTCGGTGCCAACTAGGTTGACAGTTGCGAATGAGCGACTGATCAGTACTCAAGTGAGTGCGGGTCATCATCCGCGCATCTTGCGAGGAGTAATTCAGGATATAAAGGAAGCTGCTTCTGATTTCGGCAGATTCCCACTGGAAGATCGCAGCCTGGGCGAGTAAGTATCAATCTCCATAATATGTAACCCCCCCCCCCCCCGCCACACAATTACACACCCTAGCGGCACTCTTGTAAAATAATACCAAAATAATAACTTAACGTTCAAAAAGTCGCACAAAGTTTATCAAGACCATTGACTATACTTTATTAGCATTCCATTTATGTATTCGTACAAATTGATTTAGGATGAGAGTTATCTGCATAGTTATGCTAATGTATCTTTTGTTCAAAAAGTTACCAGAAATGTGAATATTGGATACACAACAATACTGTAATACTGCACAATATTAGTAATATCTAATTAGTAGAATGTGATTATTGTATAAAATGTTTGTCGACAATTATATATGCCAGTATAAAATAAGTCTCTATGGGAAAATATTCAGAATATCCAGAGAAAACAAGTCATAGCAATTCCGAGTTGTTTTTGTCACATGCCGTAAATCTCACTTAACTTATAATAAAAACACTGAAGCTGGGATCTACATTTTGTAAGTTTATGTACAACTGATAATGGTATGGTCTACGTGTTTAA
Organism: Armandia brevis; assembly: GCA_035585475.1. Classification (NCBI taxonomy): domain Eukaryota; kingdom Metazoa; phylum Annelida; class Polychaeta; family Opheliidae; genus Armandia; species Armandia brevis. The sequence continues at coordinate 6,889 of JAXGGS010449818.1, forward strand.
GATATTTTTCTATGTCTAGATTATTTGCAAAGGCATATTTCATCATGGTTTGAATGTGGGGCTAAGCTTAAGAAATAAAGTCAATATGATCCATGGAGCAATTGATAATAGGCTCCTACTAGCTGTAGAGTGCAAATTCTGATGCAAGATCAACAGTTTTTTCGGTTCATTTGTTTGAATGGCGATCGGTTCTGCGATCAATAATTAAATAATAGATACATTATTATACATGTTTGCTAATGTCACTACTGTAATAAACTGACTATATCAGTATAAGACATAAGCTTACCACTGGTAGTGAATTTCTTCCCGGCTGAAGTAGTTACATGTGTTGGATTGGTGGAAGGAATGGAAGTTTGCAAACAGGTTTGATTCACGTGGTCATCGGCGTCAGTATTAACCTTGCATTGGCCTTGTGATATGAATGTAACAATAATATAAAGATGGCCTTTAACTAAAAAATACATCTTATCCAAGGGTCATTAAAAGAGCGCAAGTGTCCTTTCATATTCGCTAGGGGGAATAGAAAATAAGATAAAAAGGAATAAAAAAAGTTGCTTAATATCTAACTTAAAAACGCATCACACGCTTAATCTAAAGAAATAGGTCACAATTACGTCCAATAAATATTCTACAACCAAGTCTCCAACACACAACTTGACTCGCCAGAGATTTTCAGGAGACTCTCTTGCTCTTATTAATAGTTATTATGTGATAATAACACTTGGGAGTACGACGTTATGCACCGTTAGCTTCAATTAAAACTTTATCCGAGCGTTTTTACCGTAGATATTAGACCGGAAGAGACGGGAGGCGGGATGCGAAAGACGCATGTTATATTGCTAACTGAGAGTTTTCAAATCGATCACCTACAGCATGATTTACGTAGATATATTGTTATGTAAGAATATTAACCTGCTGATCTTGAACATTTGAAGCCATATTCATACTTGTAGTCCGGATTGACACATCCACAGTTTGGGGTGAATGTGAGATTCTGTGGTAGGGCGGCATTGCAATATCTTTTACCATGACATTTGTCACATAGATATCCAACTATTTCATGCCCAGGTCCGGTGCAGGAGCATCGCTGCAGGCGGCTGGGCACCTCACATGTGAAGGTGACCTTGCTGTAAGCCAGCTTAATGAAATTAGGACTGCACATCATGTTTACTTTTCTATCCCCTGGCAAGCTAGAGGCGGAGCTGTAAGCTGCTAAAAGGTAAAGATCAAACACATAATAAAGTCATAGAGGTCAGAAAATGAGGGCAAGGTGACATATATTCTGATATAGAAACTTACTATCCGGCATGGTCAGCAAGGGTGAAAATAAAAGCTGCAGAATCAATAGTCCCAGTTCTATTCTTATACCAGCAGACTTCCTCCCACAAAACATCACTGCAGTGTCTTCTAAGATTTCTCCTGATTCAAATCTCCTAGGTTCCGAAAAAAAACAACTACTGAGATGATTAATTTGGGTTGTAATAGAAAAAATAGTGACTATAATTTCCACCTCTTTTATTTTACAATCATGAAAAGCACTTTACCCAGAAGCTTTTCTGTTCTCTGTTAAAACAGATTTTGAAACCTTTTCATTATATAGATTTGGGTGAGATGTGACAACTGATGACTTTTAAGGCTTTGTTTAATTTTAATGTCAGCACGCCGAGGTAAATACCATGTTAATCCTATCTGTTCAAAATAACATCAGCCGCTTTAGATTTCATCGATTCATATATGTCAAAACGAATATATAGGCCTATTGGATAAAACGTATTTGATATTCCTTACACCGGCTATACACTTAGAAATTATTGCTTAGTCCATTAATCTGACGTACTTATTTTAATATCAAAGGGGATAGCCTATTTGTATCTGTAATATAGCTAGGCTGGTAAATGTCACTTTCTATAATTATTCAATGTTGACCTATAATAACCTTGGGGCTTTAACAATTTCAAATCCAGTTATTCTATATGACAACATTTCATCTCTCAAATTTCAATCGCTTTTCAAATTCAAATTTGTAGAATAGAAGACATACAAGGGGAAATTGCTTGTCCCTTAAAATTTGTTTATTTCATTGCATACAGAAGCAACTAAAGTCGTATAAGTGAACTTTGATTTGGAATGTAATTGTCAAATGTATCATCCTTAGAATATCATCCAATCTCAGACATTGAATGTAAGTTGTCATTTATGGGAGCATTACTCAACCTAAATGAGCAATCACTGATGAGAGATGAGTACATGGGTAGTGCGCTTCACCCCATGGTCGCGCTATCACACTTGTCTCTCATATAACAAGACGATTTGATGAGGTAGGCGTATTAATATCTTTATTGATATATATATTCTATATGTGTACATACTAACACTTATCTATGGGTGAATTACAGGGAGTTATAACTTGTATATGTACTTGTATTGTATACTTTATGTGAATGCGTTTATTATCTTTATCTCTATCACCGTTCATTTTAATTAGTTTTATATGTTCAGAAAATGACAACGATTCCTTCCCCTCTTCTCTTAAATTGATCTTACACATCCGTGTACATGCTGATGTGTCTTGTATTTGAGATAAGTTTAGATGTGCTATTCTCATCTGATCTACCGACATAATATACCTTAAATTGCTGTTCCCGTAGTATATAAAAGGACATTACAAATTAAGCTACCACGTATTGATTAACAGGTAGTCATGCGCTTAGTAGTATATTTCTGCCGTGACCTAAATCACAGAGCAGTTTTAGAAAAAGATCTGAATATAACCACAAGAATAAAACAAACCATTTTTGTATTATTCCTGCCAGTAAAATGGCGGCATTGTTGTGTTTGATCGCCTTCAGAGGTGACGCGGATAGGGTGCTTTAAGCCGAGGCACCAGGAGTGACCATATAGGTACATGTGAAGCCCCATAAAATTGTTAAGTTCTTTCTCAGGCTATGTTTTTGCTGAGAGAGGGAGTGCGGCGGCAGGTTTATTTCTATTTATTTTTTGGCCAAGAAGGGGGCTGCAGGTTTTTGTTGTTGTTGTTTTTCTGTGAAAAAAGGTGCAGCAGGTTTTTTTCACCAAGAATTTAGAGGGGCGGCGAGCACGCGAATTATTAGGGGCGGCAGTTTTTGTGTGTGGAAATATTTGACCCATTTTAACGGAACGAATTATGCGGGCGGGGTCTGAGAAACAACTTGTTAATTTTATATGGCCTTAGCTTATTTTCTAGGGACAGTTTACCCCTGGAGCCCCTGACGGCCGAAACATTTAGTTTTAAGGAAGATCAGGTGCCCGTTTCACAAGGGAATGGTTTGCCAAGATTGAGGTTTATCAACTAATCACTAATGCTGGTCTATCATTGCCCATGATTTGGGATTGACGCTGTGTTTTGTCAACTGCGTAGATTTCACTGACTTAAGCGTCGCGGGACCGATCGATGTGTTATACTGCATGATGTGTTCGGCGACAAAACAGAATGTGTCCTAGACAGGGATTGTATTCAATCTACAGTGAGTCGTTATATATGCTCTCTACATTTGATTTAGTTATGTAAATATCCCATAAGACAATTCTATACCGCCGATTAATAGCGGTTAAGCCGTTCGAATAGAATAAAAAAAGAATGCTAAACACACAATGGTAAATAGTTTAGTTGGCTTTCGACAATAAAATTGATACTGGTACTCATATGGTGTTTTTGTGCACACGGCTGTGATAGTTCAAAAACTAAAAGTTTGTCTTATCAATAACGTCGCTGCTCGGACGTGCCCGGTCTGTAATCCTCAAACTTTCGTCGATTCACCTGGTGTGTCAGCAACAATATTTGCATACATTTTTTAACAATCGACGGTCTTTCTATCTATTCATTAATTCCCTATTTGGTCCGTGGAGTCACAGTGACGCACGTGAGGTGAATGGAACTAGAACCTAATTCGTGGCTATTTACGTGCCTCGCTATTTACTTATATATTGATTCACCGTCATGTGTGAGGCGAAGATATTTGTTGAACCCATGAGAATGATAAATACAGTCGAATCCTTAAGCCACAGATATTTATTTAGAGCATATTTATTCAGAGCATCTTTTTTCTCACACTTGACGACGAACACCTTCGGGCACATGTTATCTTCACTCCAGGTAAGCTGCTCAATTCTAACTCTCTAACTATTCTTTAAACTGCATTTTTAAACGTTGTATCGTTCCTCTAGATTTTCATGTAACTCGCATTTAAGCTTAGGTTCGAACCCAACAACATAAATTATGTAAAATATCTCCATCTCGCCTTATGCTTATCAAATGAATAATCAGGGACGTAGAAGACGTTTCCCTGAAAACGGCAAAAATAGTGTAAATTTCGTTTTATACGCCCGATCGGTAAACACATGAGTAAGTACTGAAGTGATCATATATTTATTAGAAAAGTGGGTGCAAAATCGATAGAAACATTAACATTTTCATATTACATATTCTTCTATTTAGACAAGCGTATGATTCATATAATTATTACAGTCATGTGCACATTATGTTACAGCTACATCATGTGAGTGAGCATTTAAAGAAGACTTGAGTACGCAGTGACGCACGTGATCTATATAACATGTGAGCAGCCATATTTATAATGTCAATAATAACACTTAGGACTAGAACTTGGCACAGAAAGTTCTTCTGTTAAGAGACATATTTTATTCCAAAACATGTGTAAACGAGAGGACCGTCACTAATGTGCATTACTTGGCTCAAACTTTCATTACTTGTAGAATAATAGAGTGAAACGTTGACATTCCATCATAATTAATTATCATGTCATAGCAACCTGAACTTCGCAGCTATGTAGAATCGATCCGCAGAACCACCCCAGCCACCCCCCCCCCCCCTCCCTCGACAAGTTATCCCCTGACACAACTATTCCGT
>JAXGGS010449929.1:0-14026 GCA_035585475.1 Armandia brevis
CATGTATCCTTCTAGTTAGTCATTAATATTCATATATCAAGCAGTTTTAAACTATTCTCATCCTTCCAACTCCATTTGTTACTCATGCACTATGCAATACTTTTGTTCAATTATCCTGAACCCCTGTCACTCTTGTTATGTTTATGACTTAAGTTAATTCATTGGAGTATCCATTCCACATTCACCCACCTCACACACCACTAGTATTTCCGATTTGTTCCCTACTTTTCCGCACAACTTATCATTCCTTCTAACAATACTCCTTTTATATTCATGCCTCATGCTTCCCCAATGTGTTCCCCTATGTTCCCCTACAGAAAGCTCTTTTTGGGGACCAAAAATTTCTCAACCATGTTGCCAGCATTCCTGGGACCAACACGAACATCATTTTAATTAGGCCCACCTCTCCCTCCTCCTGCACCTCCTCATCCCCACTCTCTTCACATTCAGATATCTGTGTCCTGCCCCTCATGATATCCCCTTTCAGCTCCTCCATCCTGTCCTCTGCCTCGGTCATGGTCCATCCTCGTGCCATGGCATGAGTACATGCCTCTTCTGTAATCTTTCTCCATTCCCCCTGTTCTGGACAAATCCACTGGTGCCATTCATCTCCCAACATGTCAATTTTCTCCTTGCCTCCCTCACCCTCTCCTCTCACCTGCCTGAGCTTGCATGAGGTACACAGACAATTCTCACGACTGCACCCCACATACCTGAGGCGTTCCACTGGCAGAGTGTGGTTTCCTGCTCTGAAGTTGAACAGCACCCGAGCCGTTGTGATGGGGACCTTCTTCATATATTCCTCTTTCTGAAAGCCCGTCTTGATTGTGGACAAAAACAACAGTCTACCCCCCTCCCCTCAAGTAGATCTATGTAGTTCTGCATTCCACCAGAAAGCGTAGTTAATCTTCATGTTTGACTTGATTGATTTGAAGTCGGCCATTCTTATTTGTCGGAAATCCCTGAGTTCATGCGGGATCCATTTAATGATTCTACACACCCACAATCTGGGTGTGTGCTTACCCTTTGATAGGTGCCGTCGGAGGTTTAGGAGCAGTTGGTCTCCTGTTTCGCTATCTTAAATAATGTGTCTTACAAATGACACCATGGCCATCCTGTGTTCGATCAACACCGGGTAACAACCTGTTTCTCCCCTGATCGCCAACCAGTTGGTGTTGACTCGAGCATGCAACACCAGTCTGTAAAACTCATTTTAATCCTTTCCATTGGAAATGCCATCCGCAGGTTCGCACACATCCTGTCCCATATGCGCTCACCATTCATTCTATTGTAATCCCAGTCCGGTCCCCATATTTCCACCCCATAGTTTACTATGGGTGTTATCAGTATTTGGTATAGCTGACTCATCACATCCACCGTCAGTGATCCTCACGCCAGTTTTCGCAACACATAAGATGCTTTTCTGGCCTTAATCAGCAATTTTGCATTTAGGTCATTAATTTTTTGTGTTTTACGAAGACCCAAGTAGTCGTATTTGTCCACCCATGGTATACGTCGGCCCTGACATCTTATTTTCAGGTTTTTGAAGCTCTTGGCATTACCTCCTCTGCATCCAAACACCATCATACCTGACTTCTCCTCATTCACCCCGAGACCTCTCTCAGAGCAAAACTCACCAAATGTGTCCAGCATTTGTCGAATGCCCTCCAGCTCGTATGAAAGATAACTAGATCATCGGCGAATCTCAGGTGGGATACATAGTAGTCCCCCAGCCTTGGCATCTCCTGCCTCGCTTGAAAAATTGCTCTTAGATCTGATATGTAAATATTGAACAAAAAGGGGCTGAGGGGGTCTCCTTGCCTCAATCCCCGCGTCGTCAGGAAACCCAAGGATATACTTTCTCCGCTCTGGACAAAGTATCTCACCTCATTCAGGAGTGTTTTTATGTATCTCCATAGGTTTTGTGGGACCTGCCTCAGAACATCGATTAGTTTGTCCCTGTCAATTGAATCATACACTTTAGCTAGATCAATAAAGCATGTGTACATTAGTTTTTCTCAACCTTGGCCTGTTCTACCAATGTACAGAACATGCAGAGGTTGTCTGTTGTTCGTCCCCTAGTATGTATACGACCAGCCTATATGGAGTAGTACATACACGTAGGTACTGCGCCTAGCAGCGGTGCAGGTTGTGAAAAAATATTAATATTTAAATCAAAGTTTAAATTGATCATAGGATTGTAATGTTGACTGATGTGTCCCATTAGTTTACTATTATTTATGTACCATGTACATTCGTACACCCTTGAAAGCATCACAACGAATAAACATGTCTAGAATAAAATTCTCAAGATTTTAGTGCGTGCGGCAGGGCTTTTTTAATGGCGCCTTTTCTATTCCTATTTTGAACCAGCAATGGGTTAAAAAAATTGAATCATCCAGTTAATCATATGTTAATCTACCTCCAATAAAAGTGTCTTTTGGAACTGAAACATTGGGAAACTAAGCTTTAGTTTTTTCTTTTAAAATCAAAGGTTGGAAGCGGAGTTTTATTGTTGCTCTAAAGAGGATATGTTGGTATCAGCTGGTATTGTGCAACAGAAACAAGGTGCAGGAGGTCAATCTTTTCTTATCTTTTTTAAAACAGCAAAATGAAGGTGTCACAGGGGGAAGGGAACAGAAGATTAGTTTTTATTATGCCTAACATCTGTAGTTGTAGGATGGGCGCTGAGTAACACTACTTGCTAAACAGCCTTTAATACTACACTCAACTGTTAATTGGTTTGATCTCGGAATTTGACCCCAGGGTTTGACCTTGGTGAGATAAATCACTATAAAGCTGAGTGCGAGTCATGGAAAAGGGCACAATACAGTAAACGTTCATGGAAAATAACAAGCGAAGAAATGTGAGGGTTTTATTATCAAATGTTGTGCATAAACTTAGACTTGGATCAGTGATTTATGATTTGGAAAGCAAAGCCAGTCGATTCAAACCATTATCTCCATCTTGAGTCGTTCAGAAGCGTGTGCAGAAATACAATTGGCTGAAGCCATAGAGCTAAAATAGGGCTTCCACAAACTGGTCGATCAAGTTACTTAATCTCCATCAACTAGAGCAATACATGTAAGCTACTGAAAGGGCAGGGCACCTGTGATATAGCTGTATATTGATGTTATAACAAAGTCACGGATTTATAAAATCCAATAATTTGCCTCAGTGTGCTTATAAACCAAACATGACCAGTGTTTAGTATTTAAATTATATTATTCATATCTCCTTAGGCTTCTCATGTCAAATATGAAGCTCAGTATGCTTTCCTCTCTGTGACCTATAAGTGACAAATCACAAGGGCCGTTATCTCGGGCCAGCAGATTGCCTGCCATCAAAGCACATGTTTTCGATTGATTCGATTTGAGCATGAAATAATGTTTCAGCATCTCCCTTGTTATCTATATATTCACGGTACATGTGTATTTGTCTCATGAGTGAAAGCATGAGCAAATTTTAATGATGAATTAACAAAGAGATGGGCGTGCTTAATCATCTGACTTAATAATTAAGTAAGCCGGTTCAATGTCTTGCAACATTAAAAAACTAAAAAAAACAGATTCTTGCTCCATAATTAAACGGGCTCTCTTTGAAGTGGTTATATATATCTATGATTACAGGAAGTTGACGAGGAGATAGTAGGCAGGCCGGCTCATGGTATCTAAAGATCAAAGATAGGTGCCCTGTTCTTAGTTACTGCTCCTAATGACGTAATGTATTTTGAATTAGATTTACTATATCGATTTCAAGCTCTTTACGTCGGTCGATCATACTTGACCATCATGATACAAGGTTGTTATATTAGGAGTATCGATGCTCGCCATGGGAAGGACGTTCAAGTGCGTGCCTCGGAGTTGACCTTATTTGGCAACAGATCTTAGCAATACGTCTAAATTAGCGCAGTTAAGAGCTGTTAAGCAGCCAATACAGAATTCAACCGAGTCAAAACTCGATTTCAAATTCAGTCACGTCACTAAATGAAAGTTTGAGTGTTATAAGCATGCTTGTTTGTCGATAAAGTTCGAACTCGCATGCCAGAAGACTGTTAACGACTTGCGATCAGCGATGGATTGACCAAGTCATGCAATTTGTGATACTAAAATGCGCTAGGAATAACGCAGGTTGATTGAGCGGCCGAATTGTCTGATCCTCCTAGTAATTGGAGAAAAGCCTTGGCACCTCATATGCGTATTGTGTAATTCTAAATCCAGATGCGAACCAAACAAAGCTGATCGTTATTGACTGTGGATTAATAGTTTTATGAAGACGCTACCGGGACGTTGATTTACGGACCTGTCGTTGCGCTGTCGCTGATGAAAAGGAAAATCTATTCGCGGATTGCGACGGAGATGTTATAAAAGTGAAACCCCGGTAAATTGACACACGAAAGGCTTGGCGGTGCTCCCCAGTATGCTGAGCAGGTACGCCAATTTATCATTCATCAACGATTGAATTGTGTGGAGTGCTTTGTTTAATTGCGGAGGTAGTCGTTTTACTGGAGCGTATACCTTGTTGGGTTAAACTGATATAAATAGGCCTTCGCGTCTTTTCGCGTCTTTCTGTCCTGCATGTGGTCCATGCATGTTGATTAGGGCGAGTGCACCCAGCACGGCAGTTTGGTGCTACTTAGAACTGAGTGACAATTTGTCGCCTGCAATCCGAGGAGTCAGATTATGCTGCTGAAACTCAGGGGCTGCAGGGATCAAGGTTTCTGCGACTGTGAACACGGCTAATCTCCATGAACCCACAGCAGAGATATGAGCCCACTGATGATTAGATTGACCTGTAAAGTTACTCCCGATCTGAGAGTCCTTGCCACGTTCTGATTTGATCCATCAACTCTGTAATATGGTTAAAATGGGGTCATTTGCTCATCACTCGATCATCATGTCCTGTCATTAGATAGGATATACTTAGACAACAGCTAACAAAACCCATCTGCTATCGTTCGAACCTTGTATAGCGTCAACAATGTTCAGAAAATAGATAGCGTTTACATATCTTGTCTTTGATTGACTCATTTCTCCAGTATTCCCGGCATCCCCAGATCTCTTAACAAGGACGAATGCAGCCAACAGGACCCGCGGTGCCTACACTGAATGATTTTAATTTCCTCGGCTACCGAATCTTCAATATATTGGGTAGACTACAAAAAGCCCGCTGAGCCAAGGCCGGCAAAACTAGGCACAGTCAGTACATCGGACGAAATTTCGGGCCAGACAACCACCAATCACCGGATGTGTCGAACTCTGTCTAATAGTAATCCATCCTTGTCCTGGCCATGTCGATTGCCGACATTTATCGCAGTATTTCGTTGACTCAGCGATCACAGATGGTCCCCGGATATCCCCCTAAACTGTTCAGAGACGCATTAAGAAACTAGCACAGGAAAGGTAACACTACACTCGGTTATGGTTGTTTCATTGAAGCGTTTTGAAGGTTAATTTCTAGGAAATAAGCGTCAGTAGATGAAAGGGTGCGTCTCTGAGGTCATACCTCTGGGTCTTATATCTTCTTTAGCTGCATATTTATTACGACAAGGCTATCATTTAATGCTTATTTTATTGGTGTTTCAAGATCCACTTGCGTTGCGTACGACGTGTAAGGTTTAGAGGCTGACGACCCGCAGACGGACGGTGACTTCTTACAGTAGCTGCCGAGATTTAAGCCGAGGACAATTAACATACATCCAAAAGGAGTACGAAGTCTTCTGAGCGGATAAAATACCTCTTCTGAGCCCGCTGATGGCATGTTCCGGGATCAGACGGAAGACATATGATTTCCTCAACACAATCTCAGCGACTCGCACAGGTAGTGGAGCCGTGACCGTATCCGATGTAATGCATTTTGACAAATTAAATTGCCGAAGTGTGGTGATATATGGCGCGCGCGGGCCTGCCGACTGCTACCTCGGCAGAGGAGCGCCGGTGAGCGGGAAAGCACTTGTCGTCTGGTGAGGCAATGGGCCAGTCCACACTGGATACCACCTGCTCCGACCTCAACAACCAGCTGGAGGTAAGACAATTAATTCGTATTTTCTTCTTAACCATCTTCACTGGGACCGATCTACAGTGTGATGAAGCTCTAAGTAAATCCCTTCCGTTACGATGAAATATATGAGGCATGTGTGGCGTGGCTTTGATGTTTAGTGCTATTGTCTACAGACTCAGTACATGCTCCTGTGGGAAGGCTGTCTTGTAGCTCCGATATTACCCACTTGCTATGTGGTGCCTGGAGCCATACAGGACGCATGGGGCAAAATCCTGCTGTTGAGTTGCGCCAATATCCAATAAACAAGGCCGAACGTTACTAAACTGTGAGTGTTTATTAAGTGCTGATGATCATTAGCTCGAGTTTTAATTTAAGGAATATTCCAATTACTCAAACATTAGTACATCTCTCGAAAAACCTTGGACTTGCTAAACCTTATAGTGCCACTAGTACATTTTTGGTACCAATCGGCATGAACATTCGGGGAGAGATAAATTTTGATTTCCTTTCCTAGAAAAGTTTCGAATTCACGAGAGGAAATTAACAATTTTAACCGATACACGGATAGCCTCTTTCAACTAATTGATCTATTCGACAACATAGAATTTAACAAGTATCATTTTGTTTTGTTATCAAGCATTACATATTTTCATAATCAACACCCACTTTAAATCTAGGTATTAGTTAAAATGATGCACCTATTTTCATCGAAAACTAAAAATTTAGGTGGGGTGTAGCCTAAAAAGTGTTCAGTCTGAATTAGCACCGTACCAACCCGGCGATTACACTGTCGCTTCCTATTAAATCCTGTCAACATCAATTATCGCCAAGGCAGCATCCCTGCGGCCTTAAATCTGATTTAACTGACCAGCGAGTCCGGGTAGACCTGGCTATTTGTAACCTTTCCCGATGTATAGCACCTAAGGTCACCTCGGCTTAACACGTACCGGGGACCAGTCCATCATCTATTGACAAGACAAGGCAGATCATCCCGTGCAGAGTGGCACCTGCTCCGTCTGTGCCCCGCCTCACACATCCGACGTAAGACTCAATCTGGTGGCGAGAGTGAATGAGAGGGAGTGCCGCGGGAAGACGACCCGGACGTGGCTTTCACTCCGGCTCGTGGATAACGATCAGCTCTCACCGAGTATCCGGGGTATACATCCCCCCTCCCTCTCCTACCTGATCCCCACACCAAAAGCCACACCAAAAATCCCCAGTTCAGTACAGCAGAATCATCACGTGATGGACAGAACCCGTCCTAAAAGCCGAGCACAGCAACGTTTTAAATCGGTAGATTCTTCTTTAAATTAAAAGCCGACTAAGAGTAGGGGACGTTTACTTTTTGCTAACTTTAAACACGCGCCTGTAAATCGATGCTTTGTACCGGCGGTGTACGGAGTCGTGCAACTCCGCTCTGTGGCTAATGGTATTGCCAAAAAAAGAAAGTTGAAGGGGATAACTAGATGTTCTAGAACATTGATTCCCTCCTGTTTTATAGGATTTTAGCAAAATGGCAACGGGACTTCATCATTCAAACCGGCTGAATGAAATTGGTGATGGTAGGATGCACGGATTTGCACAATTTTAGCGCGTTCACGGTCGCTCGATATTACGCCTGCCAGAGGCTATTAGCACGTATGATGTATATAGTGGTTGTTGCCTCAAACCGCATGGATGCCTTTAATCTTATGCCCGAACTACAAACGGTAAAGGTGGAGTCGGCGTTAAAGCTGAGGGTGGTTTACGGTATTAGGACATAAATCTCGGCTCATTGCTAGTGGCGTCATAAAAGAGTAGGTTTGCGCATTAAGGATACGATCCGAGGCCTTCATGGTGGAAAATATATGCGGACTTGGAAAAGCGCAGCCATAAGAAATAATAGCCTTGGAGAAAGGGGTGTCGAAATGCCTGAGCTCATCAGAATAGGTGCACACGAGGCGGTTGGATGTGTCAATGCTGCTGATGCTGGAGCACAGGTATAATCACAATCCTTAATCCGACTTCAGAGATCATCATCAATACAGCAATCCATCACTTTAAATGTTGATGACCTCGAGCGACAGCGGTATTGTTTAGTCAGGAGACAATCACCGCATGCTGTTACCGGCCTCATCCCGCCGTCTTATCTCCGGCTAACCCGCGTAATCAGCTCTCCGCATCAATTTGTCTTCTGTATACCTCCACCACCAGAAAGCCGGGAATGAAAGCTGCTGAGACTGACGACGGATTCTGCAGGCCGCGAGCCGCGTGAACGTGTGTACCTCCTGATAAAGAAGAGGAGAGGAGATGCGTTGTCCGCAGCCGATAACGAGAACAACGGGGACGCGGGCGGCCTCGCTCGGACCACCGGCTCACATGTGAGGTGACTCGACCGACTCTAACTCGTCCGAGCCTCGCGAGCACAACCCGGCTTTAGTAAATCTAAATAAAGCGGCACCGGTGGGTTAGAGCTCTCGTCTGCCGGGAACCATCGCCCGATGTGTGTGAGCACCTTTAGCCAGCCAGTCGGTCGGTGGGCAGGGGATTTCGCGGGCAGATCGGACTAGGGTGTGAGGTGGAGTGGAGTAGCGGTATCCATCGGACGGGGGATTCACCTGTAGGGACATGGATTAATTTCTTATCACCACCGGGACCGCATCAGGAAACGTAAGTATTACCCGTGAGCACGTGTAACACAGCGCAAAGTCAAAGCTTTCCGTATCACCATTAATAATGCAGTGAAATAGTGGCCGGGATGTGTAGGTAGGCAAAACAAAGAACATCTTCTTAAGCAATCACACGCGGGCCGTGTGGGATAGATGTAACCCAGGTAAGAGCCTGAAGCACAGCTGGGTGCTCGTGTGTTTATATATACGCAACAAATGTCTTCCGTGTTTGAATACATATCTCAGGTGTTGCCGGGCTCAGCGTGCGTAACCTTGAGAGAAAGTTACCAGTTTTTCGACGCAGCTCGCGGTACTCTCGCGCTTCCCAGCTTCCTCTCTGGCAATAAGATGATAGCAGCGATAACCATCTCGCGATCTCGATGCTAATAATGATAGCTGCTCAATAAACCTCAGCGGGTCACGATGCTTCGCGCCACGGTGCCAGGACACTTAGCCGTAAAATAAGCATCGATTCACTTATGGGCTCTCTGGGGAGTGTATCTAGTGCTTGCTAGTATATAAAGAAAACATTGCGACGGGCATCAGTATAAGCCTCTCCTACTTGGATACTATTTTATTGAGCTAATCCAGAAGTATCCCGTAAATCAGTCAGCAAAAATAGAACAGAAACTTGTACTGAGCAAATAAGATCCAGACAGTACACCATCAGTAATGCCAGGTTGGTATTATTTCGTCGAAAAGTATTCGAGAGGAAGAAAATTCAAGATGAGGAGGGACCGGGTGGGCGAAACCGTGGTTTATTTCAGCCATCGCCAAGCCGGCCCACGTGGTTGTAGAGTCAAACCCAATAAGACATGGTTTCCTATGCAATACAGACCGGCATGCTGCCTCTCCTGCATAAAACTGCTGGTTTTCTTCCTGAAAGGACTGAAGGTCTGCAGGTGCAATAGATTGTCAGATCGCAAGCTCACTTTGCGTTAGAAGAAAGGTTGAGATACATCCAAAATCAGGAGGTAAATCAATGTAATGAGGAGAGAGCGGAGAAGGTTTGGGAGGTTAGCCAGTTCTCCGGTGTTGGTCTTTGTTCGTTTGATTGATGGCTGTAGCTTTAGCTGACAGGGCGGTTCGAGCTCTATATCACCTCTACCCAATGACAGGTGCCCGCCGCTAACTCCCTTCTACACCTGTCATATATACCAGTAAATATGTCCGTTAGAACTACACGTTTCTATACCAACTATCTATCCAAAGTACAACTCCAATGCATCCGCACTATCTGCTGCTTCATCAGCCGCTCCATGGGTTGCCAGGTATACAAAATAAACCCAAACTAGACCACCTGACCTACATGTAGTTTTCAGATGCAAGCATCTCTATAGTGTACATAACGAAACTTAAATATTAGAAATCAATGGTTTCATACAACAAATTGTCTATGGTTAAGATGTGTCCATGTCCTCGGGGGGCAGTCCCCAGTGGTGCAAGGTATCTAGTAACCCGAGAACCAGGTTCTTTCTATCATCGTATGCAAAATAAGGGCGACGTTTCCTCAATCCAATCCTTGGTTTAAGTATGATTGTATCCAGCAGATAATTTGCTCAATGTGCCCTCCGCCCTCCGGTCGGGACTGTGAAGAAGGTCAATGCCAGGAAACGTTCCCCGAATCAAACATCACAGTCTTTATTCTGTATAATGAATGTTGATTTTCGTCCTGTAATATCTGACTCTGTCAATCTCTCTCGCGCGGCTTGAGGCCGCCTACTTTGTGAAATGTCGCCCCATTAAACGGCAGTTTATTTCACGATTTATCGATGAAAGAAAAGATGGATGTTATTTCGGGGATCAAAGCCCCTGTCACCCAATAGAGTGGCCAGTTCTTCCCGGCCAGCTGTGCTCTTATTTCTCAGCACTGAACGCTTATTCACGTAGAACAGATTAGACGCAATATGGGGGCAAATAGCACCAAACAACCCCGTATTGAGCAACCGTCGGCCATTGTCGCTATCTGTCTTAGCCATGGATAATCTTTCACGGGCCAAATCTCCGTCTACTAATACCTCCTCTCTAGATGCTCCCTTAACGAGCTCAGCAGGCGTTCAGCCAGAGTATCAGAATCCGTTCTGCCTCCATTTGCAATATTAGCCGGCTGTTTTGGGGAAACTGGTGATTTACAACTGCGACTAATTGCAGCAATTAGTTAGTCAAACTGGTAAAGGACCCACACCCGCTTGTATGTTACTTTCGTTTTCCTTCTCTGGGCCAAGGACTTTGAACTTCGATGTAATATTTCCTCGGTGTAAATACAATGGCAGTGTGCTCATCAATCGTAATGGTTGCCTTGGAAGTGACTTTTCGATGCCAAACCCCCTCGTTTGAAGAGCGCTCGTTACCAATCTGTCAATAGCGAAATCGAACGGAAACCTAGTCTCACAATATCCCCGGCTTCTCATTTCCTATCACAAGCAGCGGTGACTTGATATCAAAGGAAGCGATGAATGAGAGGATTCATAAGGATGGTTATGATCTGGTGTCCCCAAAAAAGTAGGTCATCTCGTCAATCATCCCATTATACCCAAGAGAGCCTGAACAACTATCGCAATCAGGACACATTCTACCTACTGGCCTCGCTCCAAAATGGCGACATTCTGGGGAGGAACGAGTTTCCCGGATCCTGACTTTTATCGCATTCGTGCTTTTAAATCATTAGAAAAAAAAGCTAAAGGACCTATACCGTGTACCTTGAAATTTATAAGCAGGCTTTCCTCGGAGACATTTTATCTATTAAGTACATCCACCAAATAATAAAGACGCTAGCTTCTACTTTATCGAAGGAGAGAAACGAGGGTTTCTTAATCCGTTCAAGTCGATACAAGCTTTCCACTTGAGCAGCTTTAAAGGAATGAATTGGGTGTAATTGTCAGCTCTCCATGCATTTCTAATGGCTACCCATAATCAGATTGCCAGGTGATTCATTTCAGTAGAAGCATCTTTTTCTCCTTGATGTTTAAAGCTGTAAATTTCACCTTTCTCGTGAGTGTCTTGGATGACGTCTTAACTAACGAAACTAGTCGACCGATAATTTATCACACATTGAAAAATCGGTCAGGATATGTAAACGTGAGCGCAAACGATGAGCGCTTTCTGTGTCAACCGGCTCTTCTACACCAAAGTTCAGCTTGTTTTCACCCTAATGTTCATGAGCTACAGTGAGGAATGCCCGCACGTAAACTGCCCCTTTGTCGTCATGATGAACTGTCTTGTCAGACGTGAAAAAACTATCAACGAACTACTGATCTACAAGCTCCTCCTACCAGGGTTTCTCAATTATTCAGGCAACCGTGCATGTGTTAGATCGGCTCAGGCATATTATTTTGGTAAATTTATTACCGAGAAACAGATGAGGGGGTATCTCTCCTGTTCGGCAAGTCGACGACAAATAAGTCTGTTTTTCATCCACCCCACCCGATAAATCAACGCATTATAGATAAAAAACGGTCGCATGATTCATTCGTTTTTGCATCAGCGGGTTGCTTGGTCGGAGCGTCTGGATCTGAATAGAACACATTCGTCAGATCTTCATTTTATGCTCCCACATGCACCAATGCTCTTCTTGACTTTATCGACGAAACGAGTCACAAGGTTCTTACTCGGCAAACAGAAGATTCGGTAATATGATCAGTTTTCTATTGTGCGGTGAAAGATGACCTAGTTTTGATAAACATATTAAATTGAATCAATCGATGCACCTATTATAACAGCATGAAAGTGCCAGGAAAAGCTGTTTACCGAATTCCAATAATTTCGTTATCTAGATTAAATCAGATTTGGTAGGGCCTGTTGTCGGATTTCTATCATGCGGAGGTGGTCAGTCGTCACCATGGTAACCAACATCTCTCAGATGGTTATAATTCATATCTAATACACATATCTTGGCTATTCTATCTGGGACTCTAAATCCCATAGATATTTGTCGGTTGAGAGTATTTATGTGCACCTTATGAAAGAAGATTACGTTCGGTTCGCTTTGACCTCGCTGGAAAGTGCTAGAACGTCGTCGTAAGACGAAATGTAAATTCCGAAACATAAAAGTTCGATCGATAGAAAATGTTTTAATCTACGTGCAGCGTTATAAGTTTCCCTGTGGGAGCTCAGCTAGACATTTACTCACTACTTGTTTGACGTCGGAACAGCGAGAAGGTGAACAAAGTAATCGTCATAAGCATGCCAAAATCCCAGCATTTCCAAACCCTCGTCTGAGTGAGAAGATTGAGAAACTTGGAATCTTTATTGATTCCACGAGCGTTTGTCCAAAGATGGGAATTTTATGCAGGGCAGAGCAATCGGTTTGAGGACCACCGCTAGTTGAATTGTATTGTTTTTGAATACGGTTGTGCCGACTTGTTACACTGCTTAAAAATTCACTTTATCAGATAGAATAGTGGCTTTTGATCGCACAAACAATCGTCATATCGATATGTATATACATGGCTGGAATTTATCGTTAGATCAATTATTAAATGGTGATACAATCTCAGCTGGACAACATTTACCAAACTGTATGAAGCTTCTTCAATTGTTAAATCGCGCCGCTACAGCAGATGGAGACACAGGTAGTGGCTCCAGACGGATGAAATCCCGCGGTACTGCTCGAATCTGGTAACAATCTATGGGTTTGACTTGGCAAGGCGGTATGGTTTATTCAAATATACTACTTTAGAGTGGCCTTCCTCTTGAGAGCGAGTTCGTGGGCGCCGTGTATGATGATATAATATATTTTCTGTGGTTATCAAATCCACCTTATGTAAACTCGCTGATTTTGAAACGCTCAATCAGCAGCTTAGTAATTAGTATACTTAGCAATTTGCCGCAGGGCATGTAGTTTCCTGCCTAATAGCTCTGCACAAGACAACACTGGAGGGTCTATACCAATGATAATTATATCAATTATTAGATACAATTCTCATGAGGTGCATTTCTATAGCTAAGTGCATTCGAAATGAGTGTAAAATATTATTGATGCCATTGCCTACATATTTGATGTCTACATGTAACCCACCAAAAAATTGTGTCGGTACCCCCGCAAAACTTACTATCTTGTATAAGATAAAAGTTACAATTAAAATTGAAAAAAAAAATTGTCTAATAAGTGCCTATGCACTGCTTGTTAACGATTTATCTGGGTGTGGTTAGGCTAGGCTTGACCAACGAACATAGCCTAAACATAAGCTAATTGAAACATATTTGAGCAAGTCTTTATTTCAAGGTGAACACCGCTCTTTGCTCATATATGTAAATTCCAACCCCTGATTAATCTTGTATGCAATTTAAACGCCGTAAACCTACAAGATCAAAGCCAAAATCAAGGTCAAACATCAAATATATTCAAGTTTTTCCAGATACTTGTAGTAGGATTGGTT
>JAXGGS010449930.1:0-11797 GCA_035585475.1 Armandia brevis
AATCACTGACATTTAACACAGCTTATCAGTTCTTACCTGAATACGGTTCGTTGGTCACGTACCATTTGCTCAAGCAAAAGATAGAGATGTTCATGTAATCATCAGCACCGTGTTTGTTGGAGAGAAACTCGGTTCTAAATATGCGTCACAGTTCTTTCCCTTGTTTCCCTTCTATGATGCACATTTAGGATGAAGCCCAGTTGTTTCACCAAAAGAGTTACTCTCCGGAAGGACGAATACGTACGTTATATCGATGACGTAGTAGACGATGGCTGGTCAGCTGAAATGCGTTGGGTACTGCCGACTTTATCCCCTTTAGCACTGGCTTGCATTTACTGCTAAATTGATTGAACTGCCCAATCAGGTTGCGCAAATAGATTTATCAGGGCAATGATAGCCTCATCCGGTTAACGTCGCGCTGAAATGAATGTTTACGGTGGCCAAGTCAAACACTCTGATTCGATATATCCCTCGATGGATTTACTCGATTGGTATTCTAAGCCCGTATCTATTCCCAGTTTATCTGGTCCAGGCAACGAAAGTGCTAGAGTAATGTGATTTATGCAGCTATGTTTACCAGCTAATTGCAAAAAAAAAGCAACAATTAATTTGCTTGGCGCTGACAACTGCAGTGACTAAATAAAATAGCTCGAACTCTGAATAATTTCCCAATATTGTAAAGAAATGTGGTTTTCTAGAAACGCACGACCTCTCTATTTTTGCTGTCAAATTATCAACCGCGTAATGCACGTAAACTGTAGCAGAGTTACTGCAAGAAGCCTTCCCACTAAAAGTTCTACCCAGCAATCGTTTTCTCAATAACTCTCTATTTGTATTTTTGTCGCAGCATCTCGCAGTGTATTAACGTCACGATTTCTCCGCTGTTGTTGTCAACATGTTCGATCTAATCAGCTGTCGAATGACCTCAAGGGGAATAACAAATGTAAACACTACCAGAATGCCCAATTTTGCTGCATCTGACAATTTGTTTATGCCACTTCCTGTTTGCACATTGCCTGGTGTGCTCCGGAATTCCTCAAAAATAAACTGCCTCTCGCTAGGTTTACAAGTGTCAGTGGTCCTTTGATTATACACCCACATTTAACTCAGAGTTCGATACTCGCCGGGTTGAAGTAGAATAAGGTCAGAGTAAAGATCCATCTGCGCTTAGCAGACATTCTAGACATTGCTTTTCATAAAGCTGGTAGCTGCGACTGCCCATGTTGTCACATATGATACGCATGCCTTAATGATATATTCTGCCTCTTGATATGCAGATGATTTTCAGAAGGTATGCACTCTTGATAAAAGGCATTAGATACAAGTGAACTGAAACAAACTTTATGGGAGTAGACGGGGGAGTATACGCTGCATGTCAGGCTAAAGTCAACTGCTTATTAAAAACGTGTAGTGAACTTCTTGTTTACAAAGTTTACAAATATCATGTAAGCGGGGCTATTTAAGCCAGGATTACAAGTGTGTTTCTCTTTTTCAGGGACAAACGCATGATCGTACACAGGATTTTGGCTAAAAAATTGATAGGTGAGTACAATGAGCTGCTATCGCAGTTACTTTTCAGGTTAGGTGAAAAACCAATGTTTCACACCTGTGGAGCGTTATCGTAATCAATATAGAAATAGTTTGATTATCTGGTACTGTGGTAAATGCGACCGTCTCATAATTGGCTGCGCAGGGGCTGCTTCTCTCTGGTACCGGGAGTGTTGTGTAGGTTGGCATGTTCTAGGGTTAGTGCTTACATATGTGTGCCGGCCTGTGACGCACAGCTCTAAACGTCGGCATCGGCGCAATATTATCCGCTCTCTCACGCGCATCTGCAGCGGCTACTCCCTCGTCCACTCCCAGTTTACCTGACAGTTGATTGGCAATTATCAGCTGCCGTAACAACATCCCGGTCATATAATAGAGGTGAGCTGTGGCGATACAATGGAACAGAATTATCATTGAAAGTCATCTCGATATGATCCACTAGGCATAGAGACACAGTGATGATCATCATACAGTGCGTCATAAATATAAAGTATTTAACCAGTTCTTCCAAATTTATCCCCTGCTATTGCGACGCAAGAATGACAGGATATGTTCTATTCTGAGCCACGAAGACGTTGCTCGAGAACGTCTGGTCGGGCAGCACGCTGACGAGGGAATCCAGGGTGCGGCCTGATTGCACCAGATTGAATGTCGGCTTCGTTCCGCCAGGTTAAATAACGTGATTGAAGTAATTCCCATTTCGAGACTGACACTATATCCATTTTTTTCTGGTCAGCCATGATAAACAATGTAGACTCTTTTGACTACAAGCAATGACGGTTTTCCAAATAAAGTTACTATCGAAATTTGATTGATTATATCTGTTTATTCGTAATATTGTCACCACGCAATAGTCTGGCAGATTTGGTCAAATGTGGTTACGCATTAAGCTCAGATAAGCTATATGAATCCGTGAGCTCACAGCGAATTTCACTAGTCCCGAATTTCCGAGCTGCTTCATACCCATTCTGCTAACAAACAAACTATCCGGCCAGTTAGCCGCTGCATCACTATTAGGCGGTGGCATGTCAGGGTGTCCTGAGGTCAAAACGCTGACATTTGTATGAGCTCATATTAAGTATAAAGCAGTTTGACTTATATACCGCTATAGATCATTTAATAGAAAACCTTTATATCCCCAGGTTTCAATGCAACCATACAACGATTGAGATCAGCTCATAAATTGTAGAGAGGATATCACGTGGGTGTGTGTGAGCCACATGTATGGCTTGAACATTGATCACGTGTTGGTCTTAGGTCCAGATATAGTGAAAAATATCATACACGCAAAGCCCCCCCGAAAAGGTTTCATGAAATATTTTTATATAATGACAGGTTATATGAATTATGAGTGATCGAGGCACTAGATAGATGTAGCGTGTACGGCGATCAAACCAGGGACCGCGGCGCCAATGTTTTAGGGTTCCATCGAATTGGGGTCGTCCATCACCAATGTTGACAAAACATAAATGAATCATAACCTTGAACCTTGCCAGATTTATCATGAAATAATAATCGTAGGCTACCACAAAGGGCAGATCAACCCAGTTCATCACATGAAAGGGTGCTGACATCTCCCTCACACTTTGCGATTAACCTGTCAACCTCTCTGGACATTTTTTGTCATACCGTTAATAAAATTAGCATTTTATGGTTGAACATGTGCCAGTGTAACGCGATGATTTAAATGGAGCATGTTTCGCCTGTTATTCCGAGATCGTGGGGTTTCGGTTACAGAAATGGCACTAACGAGGCCTTTGCCCAGTGCGACGACTGACCACGCAACAAGGACATTTGTGTCTTCTTTACAATATTCATTCTATAACGAATGCATGTATTATTAAGAACACAGGGAATACAAATCTGATAATTTACACAACAAGCGAGCATTCTCGGAAATAATGATAATCGATTTAATCAAACTCAAATATATCAAACTCCGACTCAGAGAGACACAAACCCGCAATATTAGACAATGCTGTTTAAGAATAATACTGGGGCAGCTGCTGAACATAAGAAAATACTGATCAATGTATGTAGACATTGAAAATAACGTAATTGTGTAAGTTGACGGAGAATTGTATCAAAGATTGCGCCTCATGACCAATTGATACGGTTGGCAAATCGAATGACACATGATGTTTTTAAACTTATCCGAGGCATATATAAATTGTATACGCGAGGTTATCGCACGTGACACCTAGAGTACTATAAATATCAGTTTTGCTCAATCGTGGTAATTTATAGAAATCGTCGAGGCCGATAACCCAGTTGATAATCTATCTAGCCGGGCTAGTTTTACCACAAGCTACGTTAACACCCAGGAAGTTACAGTAAGGGTAGAATGATATGATAGATTGCCATAGATTATGGCTGTTATACAAATGATAACCTAGTGATGGAGTTACAGGAGAGAAACCACCCGGGTGAACAGGCCATTAGACAGCTATATCGTGATGGATACGCGCGGGAATTAAGATAGAGCCAGGGATTGTCTGCTGCAGCACCTATGTAATCACCATCCGATCCATCAAACTGTGACCATTCATTCATTAACTATAAACCATGCAATGGCTTCCTTACCTTAGTTTGTGTAGACAATCTATAGGAAAACAGATGGTGTTATATGCTCTGTCATTTACACACTGAATCGATGATATTAAAGGTCATCTTTCTCATTCATGTTTTGTCTCCAGGAAAACAACTGGGATTTGTTGTTTCTCTTCAATGGCAACCCATCGTACATATCATTACAGGCCTGTTTACAATTAGTCCGCTGCTGCGGATAAGACTGCGTACAAGTATCTGCATGTCGACATCTTGATTAAATGCTCTCCGACATCAGGATTCAGGCGTGATACAATTACCTAACCAGCTACACTAAGCAACCATGTCGATGAAATAGTTCATCTCTTAATACCACAAGAATTTGCAACCTGATATGTGAGACGATCCTACGTTGACGGCGTAATCCTGACGCATGCAGACAAGTAGGTCATATTAGCGATGAGGTAGCAAAGGGATCTCAATAAAGTGTTTGCTGATCTGCGGCAGTCTAGACATTCACTAAGTGAGATTGATTTCAGGCTCAGAATCGTCGGGTTTTTGTGTTGGCTAAGAACATCCGCGACGACTGTTTCTATGACATATTTAAGAAGATTTCCCTGTAATTAAGTTGTCTATTCATTTTTGTCAGGTCACATTGCGTAACCCAACTGCAGGATAGTGTCGATGTGAACAACGTAACAATGAAATGTTGTTTTAGACCCTTGGCTTCAAGATTACTCCATCACCAACTAGAATAATCTATCATGTTTAGAATGCAAATTTCCTTGTAAAACCGAACGCAATATCCTGATGAAATATAGTACCTAAACTGGTTGGAGATGGAACGAAGAAGCTGAATCATCTGTTGTGTGGTCTAGTAAGAACGGCAAGACGCTTACAATGTGCATACTTTAAGCAAGGCCACAGAATTGTTGGTTCACTGTGACATATTCTGCTGTCTCAAGTGTTGAGCTCGTTTAGGTCCGAGAAGTGGGTTCAGATGAACTGCATCCTCAGCCTTTTGCATGACCCTAAGATGGAATATTGGATGATGGTAGCAAGCCCAATGTGGTGAAGAATATGTTGCTAGTAGAATTCAGGACCCAATGCTACATACATGGAAACTGTCTCGCAAGCCCTGCAATACTCTCTACCTAGAACGTTGGGAATAGACAAAGTTCAACCCAAAGCTTTAGCAGAGGTCTCTTTTTGACTGCATATATACAAGGACCAACGTCCAAGAACCATCATAAACTGTCGAAAGGACTGATGTGTGATTCATCTGTTTCAAAGGACCAATTTGTATGGCTTTTGGCTCGTTTTTCCTGCATTTAATGACTGAGACTACCTTACAGTGATGAAAACTCATACACATTACACCTGGGCTGGCAACCGGACAGTTTCCCTCCAAATGCCCTGTTTTTATGTATTTTTATTTCATATTTGCATTTAACAGTTTTTTAGTTTTACTCCTCACATCCCGTTTCTCATTTATAAATGTCTTATCATATTACCTAATGCTGCACATGTATCCGCTTAACCAGGTCCTTTATCACCGTCAATCCAACTTCGGTCAGTTGAAAATCAAGTGAACTACATCTTCTAGCTGCAACCCTATATATAAGAGTCAGACTCGATCCACGAAGTCTAGGCTAAAAGGGCCAACCCTGTTGTAACCGATGGCCTCTTTCAAGGGCATTGGCTATCCCATGCACTTAGGAAATATGTCTTTATTTATCACAGTCCGGAGGAACCAATCAATCTTTGTTCGATTGCCGTCGGGTGAGTCGACTTACAAACGGAGGTTTTCGATGCTAAGAGACAGACAAATTGACAGTCGAATGCCAACATATGCATACAGAATGAGAGAGTTATTATTAGAATGCACCTCTATTTGTTTCTGCACTATCGCCGATTTCTCGCATGAGTTCATGGCAATGATAAGTCGTTGATGTATTGTGTTTCAGCGCTCATAGGAGCAACTGCATGAACGAAACAACAATTTATCCGTGCAATATATCACAATTCCCACCCCTTTCCACATATATCCAAAGCATACATATACCAGTTGAATCGTGCCACGCGTTATCCTCCAAAGTAGGAAGATTATAACACGGCCCACTTTGCTGGTGATGTTTGATGGATTGATTGCGAACAAAGTGTAGCCTATGTCCAAACTCGAAGTGAACGCAAATGCCTGATCAGAGTTAATCACTTTCACCCGGTATGGCTAGAGCTTCTCCAGATTTAAGCGACTGCCCCAGCCTGAACGGCCGCGGGAACTTGAAATTGGATCAGAGGAAATTATGAAAGAAATTGGCGGTGAATTGCATGCATATCGGTTCCTGGACAGTAATGAATTTGTCATGCTGCAAGTCGGTTTCCCATTCAGCCTGCCTCGTCCAGATTTGCAGATATAATTACTGTTCATAAGAGACTCGCAAGTTACTTTTCAATAAATCATGCCAGGGGCAATTTCGTCAGAAGACCGATAATCTTCAAGTCAAGAATCCTTTATTATACTTATTACCAGATTACTAGCCGCCTTTGTCACTCACACATTGAGCCCGTGTTAGTTTATCATTGTGCCTGTTAACCTCATCAAATTGTCTGAATTATGTCCAAGTAAGATTCTCAAGATTTTTCAACGATTATAATGGAAACGATTACCAATGCTCAAGGTCCAATATGTGGGGAGATGAGATAATTCCCTTCCTCAATGATCTGCCTAGAGCGCCATCATTTTCTCCGTCGTCCTTAAGTTTTGTTGATATTATCGGAGCAACGGCTAGGCAATTAACCGTCCATATGTGTTCTTTGTCTAGATTCACCCTTCAGATTTGCTCGCATTATTTGTGGGGCGCATCTAGACATTCTTATGAGGGCAAATGAATCAGGCATGCTCAGACTGTTTTAGATATAAACCCGTGCGTCTTCAGATTTCGCCCGAGCAATAACAATAGCAGATCGAGGGAATTGTCGGCTATTACAGACGGAAGCTGATATACTAAGAGCGGATTAGCATCTCCCTCTGCACGAACTGTTTATGTCAGTAGGTGCGGTCTAATGAAAACAAACATCAGGTTAATTCCCTTTTTCACCGTATAAGGTTTGCCCTGGGCATTAGGCGAAGTATTTTTTCATAATGGTCGGGCCAGAGTCACGCAGTTGTTCCAGCTTAATTGATTACTTTGTTAACAACAGGACTTGGTATTTGCCCTAATGTTTGTGACATAACTTTAGAAGAACATCTTTTATCTGTGAGCAGCATTAAAGCCACAGAAATTCAAATCATCGATGAAACCCAGGTGGAATGTATATGGTTGGTCAGGCAGTGAGGATTTATTCATTTATGTACCACCCAATGTGACTTTGACATGTCTCACCATCGTTAGACGCTGTATTGATTGTCGTATAATTGTGGCCACCTCTACGTATCGTGAAGTAACCGGTCCATGGCGCAAGCCTGCTCATTCACACTTATCATTGAACATCCGAGTCTATATGTTACTGAAATCTGAACAAAAAGTGCAAACCACACGCATTGTTTAAATCTTATGCTCAGACAAAATATGACCTAGCGGAATATCACTGGTGACAAATTGCGAGTGACTGCCGGATGTTCAACTTCAATTCCACAGGGGTCACTCGTAGCGGTTAAAATGCTTGTCGATTGGTGGCAGAACAACTGCGACATTGATTGTCTATATCACAAATTGAATACAAATGATGAATATTGTGTATGTAGATACAAAAACTACAACGCTTGTTTGTTGTTCCCGCAATGTAGCTAGTTATTTACGTGAACATACAATTGTGGTCGTAAATTGTATGTATACAACGTACGTCAAATGTATCTCTGTCAATATGATCGATATCGATCTGGTTCAAGAGGCACTAGCAGGAATGGGGTCAGATGCCCACGGAGGTCAAATCCCTGAGACAATAAAGCTTCAGTTCATTACATCACGCGTCAGGCAATATCTATTACAACTCATCAGCAATGGCTGACGGCGCTTTGTCGTGTTTTGGCTGTTACTTTATCTCTTTATATCAAACATAGAAAGTAAAATATACCAGAGAGGAACACGCACGCTAGACATTCGCTAATCCGAATCAATGATCAGGTCAGCAGCGATAATCTCCCCACATGATTTTATCATCCTCCGTTTGCGAGGTGTTGACTGTTCATATCGACGATAAACGTCGGAATTTACGATCACGATGCCTCCAAAACAAACTAGTTTCGATGGAAATTTGCCTATAATTGAGATCTAATGGAGAGAAACTTCCGGGAAAAAGACATTTACTCGGCACACTCTTCTTATCGTATTTTCCTATCTCAGGGCGAACATGAATGCTTCGCGCCTGAGCAGTGGGAGATCTATTGAAAAACAGAAATGTGTACTCCCCCAGAATGTGGTTGTATGGATTATATCTTTTTATATGGATCATCAGCTGCTGGAGGACACAGGAACGCTCGTTATGGCATATCTACTTGAAGTACCCTACTTTTTCATCAAACAATGTCATAAATATCCTTTGATAAATTGATAGGTTGAAATGTAAAGCTTATTTATGATATTATGATAAAAGTTAGTGGTTTACAGCAGTGAGAGCGGCACGGGTACCCCGGTGAGTTGCTATTTTTATTGCTGCTCCATCTGCTTTCGATACCCGGCATCCGTCTGCTGATGTGTGAAGTGCGGGAAACCGGAGCGTGTAGCTGTCAACTCGAGTCACCTATCCGCCACACTTCTCCGGAACACGCGTATGAACTAGGATGCAAGTTCGGCTTTATTATCCCTGTTTCTCCGGTTCAAGCTTAGGCTGAGCTTCACTTCACAAATTAAAGCAACCTGTTTGACCTGATACTTAATGGTTGCACTGAGAACAGTGTTTTCCCTCTCTTGTCTTGAGCAAATACAATTTTTATATCTAGAACTTCGTTGATTAAAGTTCTAACACGAATTTCAGCGTCAAAACTGTAGAAATGTTAAAAGAGTAAGTATTATTTCTTATATGCACCTGCAGTCATTTCTGATGTAGCTGCGAGTGACGCTTAATTCCGGCAAATTCGATTTCTGTCTTTACCTGGACTGGGATATACAATACAATCAGCAGTGTTATTGCTATGAGACGATGACAGACAAAAATGTCAAGGAGCCTGGTCGGACCTAATCATGCACTGGTTTCATGGGCATTTATCAAGAAAAATGCGATAATGACATTCATTGTGTAAGAATTATTGAGTTACAATGTCAGGGAATTTGCGGTGAAGTTGGCTAACTGACGCCCAATACCCTATAGGCACAGTAAAACTTCCCATGTTTAGCCACTTTGCCAGCCACTCTGTCCCCGGCTCGTCCCTTTCCACTTGAGGTTTTATTTTGTTGTCGTCCAGGCGATGACACCGCTAGAGCAGATTTGCAATTGCAGCATGCAGCATGCTGTGGATGTTTCCTCATTCTTTGAGAATTAAGCTGCAGTTGAACCTACATGCACATTCATTAGAGGCCAGGGAATGCAGCTCATCATGATGGATTTCCATTGAATTCCGTTTCGCGCCTGAGGCGAGCGATCGTTCACCTACTATGAATGATTCTAGCGGGGATAAAACATCTAGGGAGCAATCTGTCCAGTGTGCCCGTACCTGTGATATCAGGGAGGGGTAAGAGAATGAAATCCCAGCGGGGCGATGCTTCATAATTTGTGGCATAGTTTAAAGAACAGTCGAGAAGTGATGCGTCTCTTTTTACTGACGCGTGTGTGTAAGTTCAACAGCACTTCAACACAATCAAAGCCTCCCGACAAGTGATAGTCGCTTAGAAATATCCAGACCGTAGTTTCGATCAATACTTCCATACAATACGGTCCATTAGGTTTTTGTTATAAAATCATGACTTTTAATATCAGGTGAAATAGCCGCGTAAATTACACTGATGTAGAGGGTAAAGGGATTGTGAGGGATTGAAATTGAGTTTTTAAGGAGCCCTCAGATGTAAGGAAGGGTCTGATTCTCCAGTCCAGGCGTTTGGGGATCGGGCAGGCCATATGTGAGCCGGGGATCGATCCGAGCCTGGGACCTGTCTGATCCCGGCCCACATCCCACTCAGCTCCTGACCTACTGCCAAGGGGGATAATCTCAGCGACCCGACTCGAGACAAGTGAATTATCCGCAGATAATCTGATCTTAATTCAACTCTGCTAGAAGCGCTCTCCAATGACTTCCCCATTTAGACCGTGCTGCTGACAGAATAATTCATATTGGCATGTTATCTGATATCAATATCAATGGAAGAATCGACCAACTAATTGTTTAGATCGCAGATTTATGTGTTCAGGTTTTATTCAGATATCGTCATGTGCAGTTTGGGAAAAGTCATCGGGTAAGGCTTAGATGGTAACAAAGGCCAAAGGATATGATTTTACTGATGCTGATGATCCCATACGTACATAAAAATGACAAACCTCTGTCCTAGTAACCCTAGAGCGTCATGTGAAATTATACACTGTGGAGTAAGTATAGGCAATGAATACGATGAATAATGAAGTGACCTGGCTAAGAAATGTAAAGCTGCTGGCGATAAGTTGCAGCGCACATAAGCCCTCACCTTTAATCACGTGGCAAATTTATCGCATCTTAATAACAATAGTATCTGAGATTGGACGCGATTGAAGGACATTTTCTCCTAACATTGGAGTCTAAACTGTCCAATTAACCATGGTCACTATGTCATTAGTGTCAGTATATATATCCTAATACAAAACTACTCTCTTTAACAACGACTGTGGGCTCTATTTACATACGGAGCAGAAATAATAACTGGTTGATACAGACATCAGAATAAACTGGCAATTTGGGCCTTTCCCGATCCCTTTATAATGCCTGGATATCTAGTCACCAATTTGCTAGTTGTCGTTTGGTAAATGTCTGTAATCATGATGTCAAATATGAATGCTCAGACACATATGTCCAGTGTGTGCTTTAGCCCCGCAAGAACAGGGGTCAATGGAGTGCCTAGTTCACAGTTAGCTCATCTGCATTTGCCAATCATTCGGACAATGAGCCATCAGCTGCCTATCATACCGCGACCATCATATTACCCCTGACATAAACCTCGGTCGGGACGTATGACACGGGACACAACGACACAAATAATGCACTGTGTTGTTTGTACGCGTCACGGCGCGGGTATAGCCATTGGTGTGTGTTCCTTCAAGCTCAGCTCATGGAGGTAAAAGGAGCCGAACGCTGGAATATATAACTGTTGTGACCCGTCCCGGAATTCACAGCGGGCAGTAATTGTGGCTGGTTATCACTCTCACCTAGTGAGTAACTACGTCAGCTAAAACCATTGCGTAATATACGTACGTTACCATGTGCCCGGAGCAGAACGAAAAACCGGAAGTCATAAATGCATCGTGTGATCTGTAAACGTAGGGTTTATTCTGACATAGAGTCATATCTCCTTTAGGTTATTCAACCAGACCGCTTCATTCACAAGAGTAACATTAGATTGGCCTGGTTTTCAACCAGCAAGCTACAAATTGTGAGTATTGAGTTGGTGATTGACACAGTTTGAGCCCTTCAGCCGCCTCTTCAGCCTTTTCCTCCGGTTTCAATAGTGGAAAGGATCGCGTTAGATAAGATCTCGAGAACTTCACTTGGCGCATGGCTGAAAGTTTTATGTGACGCTCA
>JAXGGS010450041.1:0-11794 GCA_035585475.1 Armandia brevis
CAGGAAATGAAATTTCCCTTGTTCTCCATGTATTTCAAGTTACGCAGGATATTTCCGGTGTTAATAAAGACGTCGTCGTCGGATTTTATTATCCACGTGGCATCATTCCAGTGTTGCGCTGCGAAGTGAAACGCGGTCCTCATTTTCAGGGTGAGATTAGAATATGCGTCGATGAAATCGGCGAGCAGTATGTCTTTGAATGTGGCAGCTTCGTCAACGACGGCATCCTGAATGAACTGCGATGTGGAACTGCCGATCACAAATACGATGGCGTCACAGAATTTATTTGTCGCCCAGCTTTTTCTGATATTCCGCCTATGAGAAAAATGTCTTACACTGGAGTGAATCATGCAGGCCATGTACAAATGTTTCGGTTTAATCCTTGCTGGTTCCATTAATATCCTAACTGAAAGATTAGTCCACACAACAGTTGATGCTGTGGTTTTTGTGGATGAATCGGGGGTGGTTAGAATCACAGGAATTGGCACTGATAGTGTAGGGACTGTTTTCAACTGAGCTCGCATTGCCACTAGATCATGTGGCCGTTTCTGAAGAACAAATCTTTCATTAGAATCCTTCTCATCTGATTTATATCGAGGTACAGAATCTCGCCGGTTATTCAGCACTGATATAATGAATGATCCAATAATAAAACACAACAGCAGCTGCAGAAGTCGGGGATACGAATCTATGACTCCCATAGTGAGTGACAAAAAACTCGTGCTGATGCTGGTAAAACATCTTGACTATAGATTTTATAAATCTGCGCTTAAATCAGACCTATAAGTACAGAAATGAACAGATGCCTGAATTGATCAGATTATAATCGTGGCCACATCGGGAATCAACATTTCGAATCAATAATTCCACAGTATAATTATATTTTGCGATATATATGCAGTTTATGTTCATTGATATGGTATACGTGCACCTTTCGCAGAATCAATAACTCGCACTATCGATCAATTATAACAGGATGTAAAATCAATATTAATTCTCTAATTGAACTGTGTCTGACTTTGGTATTTCATCGAACAGGGAATCTACATCTACGTAGGAGGAATGAAAATAATATTCATGTAATCGGGTAGAGTATAACTCTTCCCATATAATAATAATAAGATGTGCAGTTCATTTACACTTGTAAATCGTGTGGAACCAAGGTCTATAGCTAGGTTATCGTTAACTTTAGATGGCGGGTAAAATCACACTGATAAACATGACGTTTCTATAATAAAGGTATACCATATATACAAAATTATAGATATTTATTGAATTTTACAATAAGAATGTCCATTGCAAACAAAACATTCCTGTATCTAACACGTGTAGATTATCAACTTTTTCCCCCATTATTATTACGTCCTGTTCAAATACAAATATAGAATTAGAGTAGAAACTTTCTATATTGAATTTCCGGTATAAATCATATCACTTTTAGGTGTTCCTAGCTGATCCAAATTTAACGGTTTGCTTGTAATTGCTATTTAAAAAAAAATTGTAAACCACATCATCAAGGCAATATCCCAATTTCAATATAATTCATTCTTGACCCTTCCTTTTTGATTTTATTGTCTCGATTTTTCACATAATCATCGCACTTATTTTTACGACTTCCCATTGTCATCGCTCTCATCAGCCTCTTCTGCTATCTCATCCCGACCTTTGACCTTCACCAGCCAATTGTCCCACAGATACGACGTAATTTCCGTGGTGGTGATATTATTGGTGTTGGCGGCGATCAGGCGAAGCACGAAGGATCCGTCCTGCTTCAGGTAGTCATCGAGGAACTCGTTCGTCAGCTCGACATCCTTCTCCGAGTCCATTCGCCCGCCGAGACTGAGGTGGTTCTGCACGAAGCGCAGTCTGTCCCGGCGCATGAACACACGCAGGAACCAGATGACGATGCCCATGACGGTGGCGACGAGCACGAAGATCATCCAGAACCAGAGGAACACGTAGATCTTCTCGTTGAAGAGATTGAGCGGGAGCGCGCACTGCATCGAGTAGCGGTGCAGGTTTCCGAGGCGCCGGATTTCAAAGTCGCAGAAGGACACACGAGGGAAGGCGACATCGTATGACTGCGTCCAGTCGTGATCTGACCACATTCCTTTCATCACCTGAGGGAACGAGAATTATCATCGATGTAATAATAATGTCGAAAATAACGACAGAGCATGGGGTTGAGAAATTTTGGGTCATTTGCATCTTAGGTTCATGAAGTCAAAGTTTTTGACTATCGATATTACGTATTTAAAAGTGGTACGTATACGTCGTGATAAAAAATAAATTGTAGTCATTTTAGGTCGACTTACCTCAAACCCATAAACGTTATATCTCATTTCAAGCAGCACGTTCAGCATATGTAGCTGAATTATCACATTTGCCAGATAAAAGAACTTCGAAATAATGTACAACACAGTCAAATACGATCCAAATCTGTGAAGGTATACAAAGATAACAATTGGTTAATCAAAGCGTGAGTAGGCAGCATCCTGGTCAACCACTTCAGTAACGCACGAGTTTACAGTTTACTTCTCATAACATGTACATTTTTTAAATAAAGATATGTTTGGTTCGCTCAAACTTGAAAATTCTCTTATCAAAATATATGTGTTCGACACCCTTTTGAGCTCGAAACATATGTAATTCATTGGAAAATTTAATTAAAGTTACTTTATACTTATGTGTGTTATTCATTACCTGGTTCCGCAGCAGCGACACATGGACGCCAGGCACTTCTTATACCAAGAACCCCCGGCTACAGAGGCCTGCTGGTGTTTCTTAGCGCCGAGAAACCTGTGCATCTGGTTCACCATCAGGCCGACGATCGCTTCTCGTCTCTCTGCCTTCTCCGCCTTCTCCAGCAGATTAGCGCAAGCCAGGATATTATCAGAGTCTACACCCGCCTGTAAAACGTACAATAGAGGATAAGATGTACAAGTTTTGGCGAAACAACCATCTGCTCGGCTATATGGATTAAAGTTAAATATAGTAAATGCATCTCATATTTATGTTCGAATATGCGATATTTGATGAAAGTCAGCAAAGAATACCGATTATTTGATCACGATCTTTAACTCAAATACGCCTTTATAATCCGAGAAGTATTCTTTATTAGAAATACCTGACGTATATACACCTGAGTCTTACCTTTTGATTAAAAGCGTGCCAGATTACCGACGGGAAATAAAAGAGCAGAGCCTGGAATGCCAGGATAAAAGGCACCCATTGGTAATATAAAATCTTTTCTCTGGTGTCGGCATTCTCCTCGTTAGGAATGCGCTCCTCGAAGGGCACGTAATACGTGTTATGTACCTGAGAAACGAAGGCACGATAGATAAATGATTACATGCATTTCGGCGGATAATTATAAGCAGTGAAAACAAGAGAAACATACTTATATTGCGCAACGAAGTTTTGAAGTGTGTGATTTCATATCGGATACTTTGTAACACTCATATAAACGACTCGCATAATAAAAATATTTTGATGCCATATACTTATATGATCTGATAACTGTTACCTACTCTGAACAGTTAAGATAAGTTGACAGAACTTCCAATTTATTTGTCAATTAATGTATAAACATCTGTTTTGTTTTTTAATTGATATTAATAATTAAGCAATGATTACCCAGCAGTATGACGCCGTATATCTGGCGTGTGCGCCTGCGAAATGTGCCGGCGTCCAACAGATGATCGGGTGACCTCCAAACTGGTAAAATGTCACAATGGCAGCAAACACAAGGAGCACTATCATAGTATACCTACTGCTGAGGCGATCTGTAATAACGAATCATAACAAACTAAGCACACCTACTGGGACATACTATGAAATTACAATTTAGTCATATATATATGTGTGTATTTATTACATGGCTAGGGGATATTTGACCAATAAATCCCATTTCAGCCCAACCTATATAGAATGAATTGGGTATCCCAAAATATGACCGAAAACAGAACTGTTGCACACGTTTCACCCCATGCATATGATGTGACCATACACTGTACAAACCATGTTTTGTAATCCGACATAAACTCTTATATTTGATAATTAAAACATTGTCATTGTCTTCATTGGCCAAAATTGTGTATGCATGTTCCGTCACTCACTGGCAGCATTTATCTATAATTCCACATTAGGAAAATATATCATTGCTGCAGATAGCAATCATGCAATGACTGTGTCCAAATTTCTATGAAGCACGTTCCCGCGGTTACTATATTAAAGATGCCATTCCCAAAAAACGTCAATTAAAGAATATGTCCTGTATATATATTATGCAATAGGACTACTGCTTCGATAACCTGGCGGATAAATTACTACTCTGACCACTGTTCGTTTATTCGATACAATTACATCAAGGCCTACACGCTTGTAACATGGCCAATATTAAAGTAGGCCGGGTACACGCCTTGCAAACATGCCATACTGTACATGCCTCTGATATCGACATTCTAATATCATTACATTGTAGCTATCGAGAGGTCACTGCTTTGTATAATCGGTGAGAACTAGGTGAGTGAGACCTTTGTATATTAATTAACGTGTCCACGGTTGCTGTTATCAGGTTATCAGGTGGCACATTGATAACCGATGTAGCCAGTGCAAACATGTTTATTCCCAGACCAGTGGCTACAGGTAGGTGATATACACATCACAACCACGCGCGGCTATAAATCACTCACATTAATCTTTCATCTAAACAATTACCAGGGGTTCAGGGATATTAAACATTCACCATGACATAGATAACATGCGAATGGGATACTAGGAAAAGCTAGAAGCGAAATCGTTTATTGAGCTCTCGTTTATTGAGTGGTCGTGGTTCAAACAGATGCTCATAAAGTTTCACTGATATGGAGATAAAAAACAATAAATATAATTTATTAGTAGTTGAGTGGACCTTGTCGCTGGGTTAAATTATGCGATCCTGTCTGAAGAGGTAGCGGTCATGGGTTCGAGTGGGAAATAACCTGCTCGTGAACATGCACAGAGATGATGTCTGGACGAATCGTATCCCAAATGTACTATAGTGGGCCAACTTGATTACACATATTGTTTAATATAAGGATATCAAAAGCACGACTTCTCCTAAGGGGTTCACGTACTACGAGATGCTTCATAGCTTAACATGTTGAATCTTTTAATTATAATATGTGTATTTCAATGTAATAATTATGTCGGTCGGCAGAAGTAATTGTCGAGAAATGGTGACTTTTGGCGTCGGAGGACACGATTTTCTGAAGACACACGTGTATGTCAGAAGAGTTTTACCAATTAAGCATCATAGAATAAGTTTATATCCAAACATTCCTCCTCGATGATCTTTTTAAATTAACCATTGTCTCGGTGCAATCTTACCAGGTAATTATTACAATAAATATTGTTACGGAAGCTATTTCCGAAAATACATCCTCATGGGATCAAATTAAATTAACTTATTATAAGTACAAGGGAGTGCGTCGCTACTTCCAAAACCCGTCATCGGTGATTATTAGAATCGCTTATATAATCATTCGGATAATGTTGACCAAAGTTTTCATACAATTACCATAATTTTATACAGATTGTCACATCGTCGCGCAAATGAAACATATTTCCCGCATATGTATTTCAAAGCCTTTATAAACCCTTGGTTCAATTTAACATTTAACTTATCATATGAATAGGATATATTAATTACCAATAAAGTCGTCGTCCTTCTTTCCCTTCAGCCCGGTCGCTCCATTAAAAGCTCCGATAATGGAATCCATGGTTACGAGTCCGCTGCTTTCACAATTCAAGAAAATAGATCACAGGAATGAAAGCCGGATAACGGGAATGCGTCCGAATGCTAGTGCTGTATGAAAATATCCAACTTGATTGGTAAAACTGTTTCCAGTGTCACCGATTGGACAATCTATTAATTCAGTGGTCCGTGGTATATAAATGTACATGTATATACACACGTTTTATAATGTATACGATGTATCGTGTTCAAGTTGAATTCGAAAAGGTGTTGTGTCCATTCCAATCTTTCCGTTGAATCACTAGAAGTCACCTAGCAGGCATCCCACCTCCAACTGAGCGTCAACTTCTGCTTATTCTTACACGCGAATCATCTGTACGCACGTGTACACATCCAGCATAAATGTATATCGACCTGGAGCACACTGACCCCTGCTTAAGGTTATCTATTGGAGATAATACGGGGAAAGACGCCGGCTTATCTAATCTCCGCTGACCGTGGGTTAGTGATTAATTTGTAACACAGATAATACTCCGAGGTATGCGTTAGATAAGCTTTTATTGATTTGACATTGTGTGGGGCGGATCTAGAATTTAATTTGATGATGAGTTTGATAGTCACAGGTTCGGCATGTATATCCTGGAGAGTGGGAGTGTATCACCTACCGTAAAGCCGAAGCAACAGCCCCTGTCTCTCCACACAGTAGCTATTGTAAATAATGACTTTATTTCAATTCAAAAGTACATGGCATGATAATTGATCTGGATATGCTCATAATGTTCGACCCTTTCTAATAACCTATTCTAATTAACTTGCCGAGTACCATGTGTACAGTTGTGGCCCCGCTCAAGCGATAAATTACTAAAAAAAAGGTATTTAAACAGCTTTAAACTGCTCTATATTCTCGCGAACATTTTCGATCTCAACGATCGCAAGTGCGATCGCGTCGAAACAAAACCGTCTGGAAGTGTAACTTTCACTCGCGATTCTCCAGCTATAAAACGGGATCATAGCGCGCATTCACAACAGAAACTGATAGCAGACATTCGGGCATGGCCCCTGCGATAGCATGTATATAACAATATAAAGGCAGCTATACTGCTATGATTTAGCCCCTTGTTTCACTAGTAGGTTCTCAGACATTTTAATTTTGCCTACCTATGTAGTACAAGGGCAAGCTACTTAGGGCATACATGTACATCTATTTTCGAAATAACGTGATCAGCCGAAATCGATTTGACACTTTTATATTCGATTAATTAGCATAGGCAGGGGGACTCTTTATCCGACAAGATAGCTTCGTGGCGCTATGATAGGCCTATACTTTTATAATGTCACACCTGACATCACCACCGTTATATATATGGGCATGTTTTTTGGCGAATCTCCACAGGATTCTAAACTGGATAGGCGTGCTCACGCGAATATCACAATCATAAGTGTGTATATAATGGGGTGATAATGCCTTTTTACAGGCAATAAATAGGTACCTCACAATTTAATGAGTTTCGTTTACATTGCTGTATATATCACAAAATATGTGTCTGCAGATCTCAACCCTTGCGCGTCACTGATAGGCTTACATAAAACTAAAGCAAAACGTTGTACCGATTCTGAAAAGAGAAGGGCTCACTTTAATAGTCTATCCGGGATTGGCTATCACCTGTTTATATGTACGTTGGGTAGGTGATATTTATGAGTGTCGGTTGATGGATATTTATAAGTATTTTCGGTAAATGGGTGGATAAATCCCCGAAACATTGGCAGTGACATTTTTCACGCTGTTGAAGTGACTCTGCTGGTGTCATGTGACATTCAAATTGTATGAATATAGTTACAATCCACTGCCTTGTAAATGTACGGATCAATAAATAATATTTTTATTATTATCATATTAACATAATTGTGATATCATATAACTTGGGATGTTACTTTTCAAAACTCAAAATAAAGCGGAGTGCTACTCTAAAGGAGAGGCGTATGGGGTCATATCATCTTGATTGATTACTTTCTCATCATGTATATCTCAGTCATTTAATCACTGAGTCCTGAATAGGTCCTATATTGGTGCTCCTCACGAACATAGCATAGCGTACATGAGCATATAATCACAGTTCAAGCTGGCTAGTAAAAATAGACTTACACACTTACAATCAAGTGAATGTCAAATAGATTTAGATGAAATCCCACGCTGACTTTCTAAGCTTGTCCTGAACTGCGAATACAATACAATATATATCGATACATTACAGGAACTAGAACATTAATGAGAAATTCCCACTAAACAGCTACCCATCAATCAGTCTCACCAAATGATATGATCGTTGTTCAGTCAGTAAAATGTTTTTGAAGACAGTGAAATTTCATTCAATTGATCTCAAATTATTTCAATTTTGGATTCTACTGGACAATTGAGTCTACTCAGAATCATTTATTTGCCATGGACCTACGATGTCAAGACTGAACACCCACTGATCCACCTGATTTGTCGCAATGAAAAACGAGAATGATATAACAAAAGATATGTAATCAATCATAATTTGTACCCAAAGTTGAAGAGTATCCAGCGTTGTCACTGATTAAAACTCGATACTGATTAATGATGTGGTTACTGTAAGCTTGGCCCAGATATATGGCACGCAGTTGGTTCATCTACATCGGTGGATCCTTGGGAAACGACGACCTTTCGTTAACAAGAAAGAAGGCGCAAATACCTACGTCAAGCTGGATCGCACTATAGCACAGTCACGCAAATGTAGTTGCCCTTGCGATATGACGACATTTTGTACGTCTTTTGACGTTGCAACACAATTGATGCACTGCACCTAAAGCTAGAGCCGAGGCAAGAGACATCAAATTTGATACTTTTAATGCATCATATATTTTGATTCATACCATTGTGTAAATAAGTACTTTGCATTGAAGGGATGTAATTGGTAATAAACTATACCTGCCTATACTCTATACCTACATTTCAACATATGATATTGAAATATATGTGATTTAAGTCGACCATTGTGTGTAATCTAGAAAGATTGACTGGATAACAGCAGAATGTCTTGACTGACATCAATTGTCAACTTATTCCTCTAATTTCTAAATGAAAGACAAATTCGTGTTTTCAGGAGCTTCCAATCCTTCATTCTTCATGCTTTAGAATTGTAATCGGTCTCTTTAAGCTAAGCAATCCTGCAATTATCGCATGCCCAAAATAGAACGGTATCCAGTATATCGACTAATTGGAATTTGATATTGCTTAGTTCGGTGGTATCTGCATATTTGGCCGAAATATATGCCAATTGGTCCACTTGATTGATAGGTCAGCGGGGTCCTTGAGTTAAACAAAATGCGAGGAGCTGCCCTTTCACGGTTCAAAACTGATAACTAGTATGATGATTATGTTGCATTGCTGGGTGTCAAATTAATATTAGTTAATACAGTTCAAATTAGTTGTGCATACTCATTACTGTGGCCATTCATTTATTCAGTTGCTAAGGGGTGCAGCACTGACAATAGATATGATGAGATAAGCCATATGGCAGTGAGGTGATACATCCTTACGCATGACCATTGGGTGTATCTCTTTAGAGAAATAATGGAAACAAAAATTGCATTATCTAAATATTTAAAAGTTCCAATATTTATTCAAGAGATCAAAGGTGGTTTATCTGATTATGTACCAAAATATATTATCTGTAGAAGTTAACGATTTTGATATTATGAATATTTCACAAATAAGAAAACCACGTGCACTTAGATTAAATCGCTGATCGCTTTTTTATTTTCGTAATAAATTATGTCCATCTTTAACCTACTTTATGCCAACATATAGTTAATATAGTATCAATTCTAATGAGTCCATATATTTATTTCAGCAATATAGATTTAATACAACTTAAAATTACAAATGCATTAAAAGAATCATTCGGTTGGAAGACATATTATGTTTGAAATAGCAAATGCCTAGTACATAAATTAATGAGAGGAACCTTACGTTTCCCGGTGGGACGACATGACATTCTAAATGGCTTTGAGACACACTAAATGGTGAAATGTGTGGGCTCTTGAGCCCTGATATTCTTTCCATTTAATCAGCAAAATTGTAAACCAAACATGAATAAGTGCAATACATTGGTATCTATATAAAACTACGATAATTGACCCAAGCTACATGAGGTTACCTCCATTTGTAACAACTTTAGAATGTAAAATAGGGTACATCGCCTTGTCGCCATCTTTGAATAATGACCGAGTCTTATCTTTGAAATATTGATTTGCTTATTTCTATCAGAGATCGATATGCCAAATCGCAACCTCGAGATTCTTCACATTTTACTACGTGGCAACCATTGTTGGTGGTGTTAACAGCAGGAAACATATGTTTAGTAAACCCATTTTATCATTATACGACGTCATAATTACTGTTCAACTATGGAGCTTTTTGATGATTTAATAAAATTCAGCCGGGCCCATTTGTGAAGCAATATCTGGATGCACTTCTGCTTATTAATGAATCTTTTTTTTTTCGAAGAGGGTCAGTTACGGCAGGCATAGTTCACTGCCCATGGATCTAGGTTTGAATACTCGCGTTACAAAACAGATGTTGTAAACGAATCGTCAATGATTGTGCATTGATCCAAAATCAATTAACTCTAACGAGAAACTTTAGATCTGTACGAATCATTCAACTGTCGTATCAATAAAGGAGTACAGAATGTATCAATTCTAGCAAAGGCAATGCGCCAGAGGCATTTAACCAATAACCCAAAACAGGTGCAGTAATGAGGTTGCCTCTGAGCGAACTTACCACGAACATCCTTTTCTACAAGCGCAAGTAAATAGAAGAAAAGGACAATGGACGGGTTACATCATGCCTTTTTAATAGTAGGCACTCTTTTATTTGCGCCACTAAGGATAGTAAATGGTAAGTAACAGGTTTTTTATATATTGAACTAAGCCCAATATTAATTATTTCAATACAAACGTTTGTGTATATAAATAGTTCGCCGTTTTCGAATATCTGTCAAATATAATGGATCTACCAGGTCCGATATAGTCATAACTGCATTTCATATACATGTACTTTAGATCTAAATATAAATAACATTACGTTGTGATCAATTCTACAAGTACATTATTATTATCAACAGGTTGCGATGTCATTCTTGTTCATGGACAAACCATGTATGGTAACGGTGCAAACCACATGCTGGGACATTATTATCCTGTGCCCGGTGCCAATAAAGTATGGAAGCATGAGACGTCTAACATGTACTTCTGGGAATATTATGGCATGTTCTGGATCCTTCAACCAAACCAATATACTTGTGAGTTCATTATCTCAATAGCTTATTTAGACTGGCAGTTTTTACTACGATGTGGGAGCTCTATTTGTGTGTGTGAATGGCCATGGCGTGTTAACTAATATCATGTTTATTCTAATTCATTTTTTTCAAAACGCTAATTTTCAATAACATGCCATATGAAAAACTTAAAAATAATAAATGATGCACAAACAGGTCGAGGGATTAACATGACCAAACATTTATATGTGTTTTGATGTTTGTATAATTTGCAGCTCTTAACAGTTATGTAGCATATTGCTATACCAATGC
The DNA here is from genome assembly GCA_035585475.1 of Armandia brevis. Classification (NCBI taxonomy): domain Eukaryota; kingdom Metazoa; phylum Annelida; class Polychaeta; family Opheliidae; genus Armandia; species Armandia brevis. The sequence continues at coordinate 11,353 of JAXGGS010450041.1, forward strand.
TAACCAGCGTACACACCCTGGACAGTGCCCCGGCCCCTCCTGGATGATCAATAACGGCAACTGGGACAGTGGGATGACGAACTACCACGTGGAGTGTGAAAGTAAGGAGGCATATATGTATTATCAATATCATTTTCGGACATGATATATTGCTTTCAAAAAATGAATATTATTAAGAGCTGTATACTAAGACAAAGGCGTACGTGTGCTCAGAAAATCGTCTATACTTTTGCACATGAATTATATGTGAATAAGATCAATATAGATCAAGTGGAGATGTGTATTGGATTCAATTGTTATGTATGCTAATTTTTGTCAAGATTAATTCATATGTTTTCTCATCTGTATTAAAAAAAAGGTACGATCACTAGCTTGAGTAGTTACATGTATCGGCTGGGCAACTGTGACGATGAGAACGATATTGAAGATTTGGTGAGCGCCT
>JAXGGS010450374.1:0-11784 GCA_035585475.1 Armandia brevis
CATATACTGCTATTGATCATGTTCTAAGATTTACTTACTTGCAGACCGGGTTGAAGTCGATCATTTCGCACTCTCCCATCACATAGACACCAGATGGCGCTCCCGGATGTTCACAATGCGCATGCCTCCTATTGTAAACCTCACATTTGTGGTCACAGATGATAGAACCATTGTTGATATCACATGTGTTGTTCAGTTCAGTGCATATCACACCAAGCAGTCCGCAAGTTTTATCAAAGTCCTCAAGAACTGCAACATACAAATTGTAGTAAAGTAGTTGACGCAAACTATCAATTGATTAAAGGACGTGAGTACGTATCATTATGTCGGATATATGTTTAGTAATATTTGGTAGTCGTACTTTGATTAAGATCGGCCTCTAGCAGTTCTAGCGAAATGTTGGTCATGATGACGTGGTAATCAAATGGAAAACCTTCCATGTCCAGAAGGTAGCTTTGGTACAGAGAACTTATAATATCAAGAAATGGTTCGCCAAGGGATGACATATTCGATAAAATGCCGATATCAAATGCAACTTCAAAGTCGTAGATCATTATTGTTCCGTTCCTTAAAAATATGCAATGATTAATTAATTCCAGTTGAAGACATAAAAAGTGAGTTTTCTGAAAACGATTCTAAAGGCTAAATCAATTAATCTCCTCAGGTCCTGGCTAGTGATGTGAATTCCCTCTATATACTCATTCCTGTTGGGGAAATTACCAACCACAACACGGATAAGCGGTAGGCCTAATTAGTAGGGGTGCTTCTTATAAGCTACACTACTGTGAATAGGAGGTAGTAATTGTATGTTACGTTGCTGCATATGGGTGGTACTAAATTTGAGCAACTATGTAGTCGTAATACTAATTCTTGTCAGTACCCTATCTAATAGTGATACTCATTCTTGGCAGTACCCTATCTAATAGTGATATTCATTCTCAGCAAAGTAAAACTGGTGCTCGAATTAGTGGTCTCAATAAAATGTGTAAATTAAGTTTTAACGGCCCAACTTGAAAAATCGTAAAAGATAACGACATCATTAATGTTTCACAAACAAACGATGATATCATCAATTAAGCAGATGATTATAACTCACCTTTTATCTTGTCCCATAAGCTCGGTTCCATTTTGCCAGTAATTAGAAGAGGTGTCATAAAATCCGGTCTGTTGCTGATGCATTGCCCAGCGGAAATGACCATTGATCTGAATACAAGTTTAAATGGATAGTTTAATCGTAGTTCATTCTCAATAATTAATTCAAGAGCACAGTGAGTTTTAAGCCTACCCCCATTTGATATCCATTAATAATATCATAGACGATATCTCTCCTGTAAATAAACAATGTTCAATGATGAGTTCTCAAAACATCAGTCACTACAATTGAGATTTATTTTATACCTCATTATATCATTCTATGCTAGTACTGCATGATATGCTAGTTAATATGAAGTACGTGCACATGAGTACATAATTATATGAAATGCGCTAACCAGTTCTCTGGTAGACCCGGAAAGGGAGGAAAGATTGAGGTTGGTGGATTTGCTGGGCTATTTGTAATTGGAGAGGAAGTGGCATGGCTGCCCTGGGTTATTGGCCAATGAGAAGTAGTGGTGTGATTTGTGTCCTCAGTGAAGCCGGACGTCCTCTGTCTGTCGTCGATTGTGGTATCCCACTTTACAGTTGATACGGCATTCCGCTTGATACGTGCTGCATTCTGGTCCATCTGCTGATCCGTCCACCTAATAGCTATCCTCAGCTTAAACCACTGAAGCCTATCAGCTGTTGAATGAAAATATCAAACGGGTCATATGGTTCTCTATCTTAATTACTTGGTGACTATGACCATGTGCTAATATCTGTCATTCTGAATTAGTCATTCCCGTTTATTCAAATTATGTAATATATTCCAAGATAATAACTGTCTTATAGTATTTATTAAGAGAGTATCGCCCAACATGAAACGAGTGCAGACGGTCCATGATGAACTCATATACACGGGAACAATACAATATGTCGATTAAATATGAAGTTCTTAGTGGGAAACTCAAATCACTTACCGATATCGGGGTGTTCTATCTGTGCTGACGTGTAAATGATCACACCGAAACATATCACCGCTAAAACAAAATCATCAGGCGTGACTAACTTCTATAATAAAAGCTATATGCTCTCTATTAGATGTGTAAACAGTAAACGATTTACCTTTGATACACGGATGCATCATGGTAGAAAGCTTCGCAAGCCGAGAAATATGTCACAACATCAGCTGCGTGGAACAATCAAAGTAAAACTACTGCGTTAGTGAATGTTAATTGAATGCCTGATCACGTATTTCAATGTTTTTAAATCACCTTGTTTAAACAATGTTTTATTTGTTTTTCTCCCACTTAAGACCAGGATTATTTATAATAGATCAGATAAACAGAGCACGTGGATAGATTTATAGGGCCATGATTTATTATCATGGTGATTTATGTTACAGGTTTACAACTTTCCTGCAAGTAATGTCATCCATCAACAGTTTCTGGCTTATATTCTTAAATAAAGGTACACACTATAAATACCTGCCTTTTTATGTAACTGTTTTATTGCTTTACTGTGTTACCCTACGTTCGGTGAAGCCATAAATATGCACCATAAACTAAGTTATGGATTCTAAACGCGTCAAAAGTGGATCACACAAACAGGGGGCTACTTTACTATTCCTGCGTGGACTTTGTTTGAGCTGCTATGCTTTATAGATACTAGGAATAGGAAATTCAAATAATCTTCGATCTAAAGAAAAATTGCGTTAAATTATAATTGTTATGCGTTAGATTTGAATTTCACCGAATAAATGCATGAGTGGTCTGCCATTTATATTTCATAATTAGGGTTTTTTCGGACCCGCCCTGCAGTATACCAGTGACTTACAATGAGTTGCAATTGGATTCAGTAGGGTGTAATGTAATGTGGGCACTTATTACAGCTGTTATATATTTTCTGATGAACTCGCTTGGCAGCTGCCTCCAACACCGGAAGCAAACATTCGTTGTTGACCTAAACTCATAAATCATCCATTGGTTGACAATTGTTTTGTATCCTTTTGATTCATGCATTTCCGCACTATTTTTAGAACTTTTCTTCAGCCAGATTCTGAATCTGTTACTGACTGCCAAATATCAACAGCTATTGTCATCGGGTACAAAAACTATTAATTACTGCATTATTTTTTATGAAAATATATGTTAAAATAATATATTGAATAATTAGTGGGAGACTTGGATACAATCAACAGCCCTTATGCATATATTCCATGCACATGTAGAATTGTAGGGTTTATAATTCACACAGGCCTGACAAATGAATCCGATATTGTCAGTGTTTATACTTCATATCCTTCAGCTAGATTATTATTACTTAAGATCTGTTCTACATGTTTCACACAGACTGTATAGTTAAGTAATGGATCAACTTATTTATTTTCTTGTTTGCTGCAGATTTGTACGATATGATGTAGAGTGTAAGTAGAAGTTATTTATTAACCCTGATAGAGAGATTACTCATCAATCACCCGGATGTTCAGAGCATCTACTGGCTGACAAATTTAAAAAACAATCCCCAGCTAAAAAATTATTGCGAATTGTACATTTAACACAAAAGCAGTGCAACTAGGTGATTGAAGAAAAGCAAGTTTACATGTATAATCATATACATAACTAATGAATTGTCAAGATCAAATATGTTGTCTTATTGGCTGATGATATACACAGAAACACATTGGGCCTTCCCAAATGCAAAGCTCACATTCATGGTAAATTTACTACCACTGCAAATTTTATCACTCATCATTGATAACGGATAATGTTACGGTTAATGTTCATCAATAAGTTAGATGCACCAAAGTTTGTCAACACATGGCACATTGGCTATTGGTTATAAATACCCTCTCGTTTTGTTACACATTGAATACAAGCTCATGTCATGTACAATTTGCCACGTTTGTCAACACAAATGGCAGCTCCTATGAAAGTTACTCTTAGAAACCCATCCTATTCATTATTCATTATCACATAGTAGCACCGACTTCCTCTAGAAATACCACGATATGATCAAAAACGAAATGCTATTTCATGATCCTTATATTTCCTTTGAATAAACATGATGGCAAAATATACATTTTGTATATGACTTTTATATCCATTCGTATATTACCAGTTTTCTTATTCGCTAGCTTGGTGTCCGATGTATCTTCACTAAGTCTAATAAAAGAGGACGTCGAAATCCGTGCAGCTCAATTGCTCAGATAATTCACACTAAGAGCAGGATTAGACCACGAGAATATTCACCGATTTGCCGAGACTGCAGAAATGCGTGTGACAGTGCGACGTCGGATAATGTGGGTAATTGTCGCCACTTTCTGCGTTGTAACAGCGACTATCGGGATGGTCGGGCTGAGGTCCTCCGCTACCAACATGGAACGGTTTGTATCTGCCAAGTAACATAGATTTAAACCATTTCTAACTCAGCGAGCAATGTTGTAATAGTTGTTAGAGTCAATCCCTCCTAGTAGACATCCACTAATTTACATCTTCAAGTCTTGCACTTAAGAGATCAATTTGATTTTACTCGATCAAAGAAGGCGTTGTAAAAGATCAGTGTTATTATTGGCAGTAATTAAACAAATTGTTACATTAACAGAACTGGTTCTTAGCAGCACGGATGTTTAATGGAATGGATTTAATTTTTAATTTTGATTTAATAATCAAACGTTTTGTGCCCACTAGGCACACCAAGACTGAGTCTGATACCGAGATGCTGAATGGAAGTGTATCCGAAACTTCAGTTACCATGACTACTGATTCAGCTAACTACATAGACTATACTGACGTCACGGGCAGCATGAAAGAAGAATTGACAGAGTTTGCCCGAAACGAAACAAGTACAAACATGATCTAAATAAATATGAATTTCGGGATTGCATATTAATTAATATAAACAAAGCACTGTATTTGATTATAATCTTATAACTCCACCTGCGCTCATGCGGAAAGGAGGGCAGGCAAAGATAGAGTCGTTATTTACATTCCCATTTTGTGGGTATTTTATTCTAATCTAATTCCAACATCAGATTCAGTTACGATGGTTACTGATTTAGCTGACTGCATAGACTATACTGACGTCACGAGCAGCATGAAAGAAGAATTGACAGAGTTTTCCCGAAACGAAACAGGTACAAATATGATCTAAATACATATGAATTTCGGGATTGTATATTAATTGATATTAGCTGTTGTAACCCGCTCTGTGGATTATAAGATTGATCGAGAACATAGAACAACCAAATCTATTCTCATCATGGTGGTTCAATCTTTAAAAGTGATCTGCCACAACCCTCATTATAGAAAATAATTATGAATATAGTCGGCCTTACAACAACCTAACTGTGGCACCCCCCCCCCCCCCCTTCACCCCTCCCCTAAAACAAAACCCAACCCGTACATGTCCTCCGCTCCCCAAAACATCCCATTATACTTAAACACATCCATCACCTGAGAGCTCTTCTTCCCTCCGCTCCACCCGATACAAAATCGGAAACAATGAGATTCTGCCGACTCAGAATCCGTCAATTGCCCCTAGAATTCCCGAAATCAGGAGCACAACTTTTCGCTTAGAGAAATTATATATCACATTACCTTTTGGCTCCTAGATACGAAATGTTTTATTGTAATATTATCCTGGCATAAAGAGAAATGCCTATATATAGCTTTCTTCTCAGATAGTCTCGGATCGAATGCCTGTGCAATTGCCTCTTTCTTTCTTGTTCCCTGTAGATTTGCTGCGCGGAAACCCCTCTATAACACGTGATAGTTTCTCGGCGAGCTCCTATCACAAGTCGGAGCGTGCTTCGTGTGCGCCCCATTGCTCCATGATTCCGGCAGCTGATACTACTACCGGTACTTCCGGCGGGAAGGAACCCGGCTGTTACTGCTCGTGCTGGCATCAAGGCGTCTCAGGCAGAGCAAAGCACTGGATAGAGGCAAGTTAGATCAATAGCGTAACAGATGCCATGCTTACATGAACAAAAATAAACTGTTGCCATGCTGACAACATCGTAAGGCTTGAACCCCCTTACAGTTATATGATTAACAATGTTAGTGATACGTTTCCTTAGATTGTTCTATTTCGAATCCCGCCAGATACTGCTAAATAATTTAATAATTTGCATATTTAAATGACGTCATTATCGTCACATTGGATGAGACAATTGTCACATGACTCGGGGCGAAGGGTTATCGAGAGGACGTGTACACACTTCGTAATATTTGACGTACTGAATAGTTTTGATTTGATTATCTACTGAACTAAACTTTTCTTCTGTACTTTAAATGTTACACACTTATAAATGATCAGCTGCACTGCTTCAGATGTACTACTACCCTACTACTATATTTTCCACTCCTCTCTGGCAACTCCTTCCATATTTGCAGGTTGACCTTGGCGGCGTGTATAAGATAACGAGTGTCGGCACGCTTGGGAGGAAAGATTTTAGTGAAGACCCTTTCCAGTACACAACCTCCTACAACATACGGGTGAGATGCCAGAGGGATACAAGGAACCAATTAACAGACTCTAGCATGGTTCGCTACCTATGTTTTAGAGTGGAATATTTGATAGTATTATGATGCTATTATTTAAATTAATAATGTTTATGTCCAGGTCAGACCCGGTCGTAAAAATATGCTAAACTGACAATTATAAGGGTCCACTTAGCACTTCGGGTCGTCTAGGTATCAAAACTTGACCTATATCGACGACCTTTGACCTAGATTAATCGGAATATTTACTAATATGCTGCCTGTTTAGTTCAGCAGACAACAAGGTCGACAGTATAGCACATTTTATACGTCGCTACTGCTAAAGGAGAGTCGGTATATAGCCTGGCACTATCTTACCATTAATAGGAAAATTCTATTACAATACTAATGTGGTTGGATGTTTTTAAAAGCGCATCACAATACAACATTAGCATATAAATGAAAGGTTTAATTCGAGAGCTTGCTTGAAATAATAAATAGAACATTAGCCATGCTCTAAAGTGAAAGACATGGTAACTATTTCACTGAATAATCAGCATAGAGTTTGTTTTACGAACCACTCTCCAGTTACATGAATTGTAAATATCTCATTTCTTACATAGGAACTGGTGGGAAACAACAACCATTACGAGGTAGTATGGAGAGTGTTGTGGCCGCCTCCGATTGGACGATTTGTTCGCTTGGAAACGCTATCATACAATGGCGAGAACATGTGTATGTCGTGGGAGCTCAGAGGTCACCGCGTCTAAATGTGAATCGCAACCAGTGAACAGACACCCTGATAAATTTACATTTACAGCCAAGATTATCAGATTTGTTGATGTTCAAACGATTGATGGCTTAGGAGCGATGATTAAACACTTTGCAATTAGATTAGCAGCTTCATATCTTGAAACTTTTCGTTATTTCTAGAATGTAACTTGAAAGACAATTGATATCATAATCAAGGACACGTTAATAATATCAATTTGAAAGCTAAATTATGTTATTTATGGATGATGATACTACTTAAACTGAATCCTCGTGACACCGGGATATTATATCGAACAATAATGATTTTTTTTTTTTAATTTACATTTACCGCAAAAGTGAATTATTCGGGAGATTATTTGTGATAACTATTTAACTCTCTGTTAACAGTTTCGCGACAGCTACTTCACCGGCCAATGTCAACAATCTATAAATTAACACAATTCATCTGATATTGAAAGTCAAATGATTTTATTTGGCTACCAAATCTCACATGATTCATTCATCTGGTCAGTGAAATACCAACACTATTTTTGAATGAATTAATTTGGAATTCTGTTTGGAATACAACAATGTTTATATAATTTAAGTTGATACGGCTATTTGTAAAATGAATGACTATTTTGGATACTTATTTATTACCATTATGTTCCCGAATACCATATCATAGACGTGTAAATAAGGTCTTTTTCTGCACACAAAAAACAATTATTCATGGAAAATAGAAAATCTATAAAACATTGCCCGACTAAACAGAAAGTAGCACGTCTATCACAAAATATTTTATTTTATATGGAACAAAATTGCTACATGACCCCATCTTAGGTTACAAATTTCATTGACCCGGATTGGTTCAGATATATGTATATCTATTTATTTAAATACGAAATATAACATTTTCTAACAGTTCTAAGTTCTAACATATTAGGATGACAACATAACCAAAGATCATCAGTACAGTCATATTTATTATACATGTGTTCAGCGCACTAGGTGTTTGTTAACTCTAATTACAAACTGAACAAGTTTAAAAACATAATTAAACAGGGATTAATTTTTAAAAGTAAATCCTTTATATAAATTGTAATTTATATAATGCTTCAATCATAATAATGTAGAATTTAACAATTTTGGCTTAAACTCTCAAAAGTATTTCTCTAGATTCCTAGCGTCTCCATTTTGTATATTAAGGTAAAATATAATAGAAAAGAAATTGTGGCCTCCTGGACTGTTTGTAAATCACAACCACGACCTGCATTCCAAACTGTACATATTTGTAGCTCCCTAGGCAATCACCAACATGACTGGCAATCTAAAAGGTAGATAATAACGGCCCCCTTGGCAGTCTGGCAAATCACAAACCCAACCAGCAATCTATGGAGTAGGACACTTTGACTCCTCCGAGGCAGTGGGGCAAGACACTAACATAGCTAGGTATCCTCAAAAGTGTGACGTTGTGGCCCGACAGGCAAATAACAAACATGACCAGCAATCCAAAAGGAGGACATTGTGGTCACATTGGCAATGTTGCTAAAAATAACCATATACATCAATCGGATAAAAAGGACATTGTCTGATATTATGCCAACATGACTAGTTATCCAACAATCATTACACTATGGCCTCTTAAGCATTGTAGCAAAACACAGTCAGGACCAGTATGTAGAACATTATTCCCCACCAGGCCAGTAGCTCTCGTCACCCATAGCCAATACAGCCTGTAGTGTACAGGGTTATAAGTTGCATCTTTGCCATGACACTGAGTGTAAATGCGTAGAAAAGAACATCAACGTGACTGCCACTGTTTCCTGGTAAAAACATATGTTCACATGAGTTATTTAACAGCATTCGATAAAAATCAATCAGCTATAGATGAGATGATATATTTCTAGTATTGAGTGCACACATTACATCTAATATTATACATAAGATATACTTACTTAGACTTTCGGAATGGTTCATTTCTAGAAACGAAATTTTCCAGTCATCATTTTCTGAAAAAAAAAATTATTTTCAAAGGCAATGTAGTATCGTAGTGCAAACTACATAAATACACTTATTCCACTGTAACCACATTATGGATATTGTTACCTGTCAGGTTTGCATTCTTATCCTTCACCGAACTCGCTTGTGACAATCCCTTAGTTATATACGCTAAGGATGTCGAGTAGTAACTAGCCTCAGTGGTGGCAGAACTGTCAATACGAGTAGTGTTTGCCTCTCTTTCAGTGGCCGCATCTTTACATCCGGTAGGATCAGAAGGAATTGATTGATATCCCGGTATGTTGATAACTTGTGTAATTGCAGGACACATATTCGACATACAATGTTCAACTGAGTTGCGTATTTTACCAAGCCCCTCACAATGCTCACTTGATTGTTTACAACTGGTGTACAACCGTTTTATTAAGGGTTTAGTGCGACTGATCCAAGTGTTTCCGATGCAGCAGATAATTGGGTTATTCCGTAGTGAAAGGTAGCGCGGCAATGGAGGAAGCTCAAAATTAACAATTTCTGGTACAACTGTAAGCAGATTATCATCTAATTTTAACATTCTTAAATTGGGAGCAGCCAATACAATATCGGGTAATTCAGTTAGTTTATTGGATGAAAAGGATAATCTTGCGAGTTTATTGAACTTTCCACCATATTTGATATCACTTTTACATAATCCTAATAGATTATGTTCCGCCCTGAAACTTTCCAAGTGATCTATCTGGTTGCTTAAATTTGGTAAACAAACAAGTTTGTTATGATTCAAGCCAACTGCTGATAATGTGTTGTTCAGGAAAGCTTTCGAGGCGATATGTTCGATTACATTGTTCTCTAACCACACCGCATTTGCTCTCGGAAATGAGTAGAAAGCTCCGATTGGAATACATCTTAGTTGATTTTTATTCAGTCGAATTGTTTTCACTCTTTTCAGCAAACGATCACCCGACGGTAACATATCCACTGTTTCAATATTTTGATCATCTAAATTAAGAATAAAGAATCCGTCGTCATATTTTAGAACACTTCGTAATTGAAAACTCTCATTTCTAGCATAGCTCAGCCTAAAATGCACAAGCTGTAAAGCGAGCAGTAAACCGGATAACATGACAGAATGCATAAAATCGTTCTCTGTGCTAAGACACGGACCTTATTTACTACAGTGCACAACACTGCCAACGCACGAACTACAATCTTATGTAGCACATCCGTTTGGCTGGTATTTCACGAATAATAATACAGATTTACTAATAACTATTCGGAACAATAGCCGATTGCAATTTTGATTGAAAAGTTGCCTAACAATACATATATGTATAAACGTAGTGCCATTGTTTTATAAAAACGTATCTAAAATCCATTCAAAAACTATGCTATTTATTGAGTCTCACTCTCACATCTACATGAGGATTACAATAGGGACAATAACTATTGAAACTACATTGAATTACCACGAATGATATTTTACAATAAGCAATATAAAATTTATCAAATGTGATGCATGGGGAAATGACAGAACACAAATAAAGTTCCCTCATCGTGAAAAAAGAAGTGTGTTTTCTGCAAACCCCAAATAGATGTAAACCTGGTACCTGATAAATAATACAAACACTGACTGCCAAGACATTGTTGGTACATATCCGCAGCATGTGTGGCTGTGACTCTCAGAATTTGGTAGAGTTATTCTGTCGCTACAATATAGGTAAATGAATTGTCGCACTGGACGAATGCTTGAATTTATTGAATACGACATCCTGCATACATGTATTGGTTACATTTATTCTCAAAACATTTCTCGAGACATCAATCCTTCATTAGTTTAACATGCTTATGTAGGTCGCTGTCACTAGTTTGGTAAATGATTCAGACGTCATTTATATAAAACTTGAACTCTAATTACAACAAACTCTACGCATATTTGTGTTACGAGTATAAGTCATTGACCATCATTGAAGAACAATATCTAATGGTAATGAAATATGACATCGGTTAGAAACATCAACACAATGGAGGGATTTTATCTTTCCAGCAAAACAAGTTCAAATCAACAATATTTAGAACTCGATAGCACAAGAAACCATATGCCAACACAATTTTAATGGTCTTTTCAATTGATAACTAACTGTATTTGTCTAGAAACATCATACTATGTACAATTGGATAATGACATTGAAACCGCCTGCTTCTTGTTTGAATCATTTTGCAGTGATATTGCTATGACGTTTCCAATGTGATAATTAATTGGCAAGATCAAATTTACATTGCATGGCTAAGTTAAGAATTATACCTATGGTCTGCCTACATTCGGTGACGTAGGCCAACTTTTTCAAGTTAAAATACGAAGCCAAGACGAGGATTAAAACCATTTGAATGACGTATCGTTCAATAAATCCGCCAGTTTCTGATTCCATGGAGACAGGAATTTCATAATGGCTTCCCGTGTTACGTCATCAAGTTCAATCAG
>JAXGGS010450596.1:0-10408 GCA_035585475.1 Armandia brevis
GGTACAGGGCATGGGTATAATCCAGGTTACAGGCCTGGGGTAAACCCAGGTACTGGTATTTTAAGTTATTTATACAGCACACAATGTTGATAGTTCAACGAATAAGTTTATTAATTTAATAGCTGTACGTATCTCAAAAATTCAGTATTCGAACCGACTCTCGACTTTTATACATAGCCTACTCGTTTTATTTAGGACACATTACAATAAACCCCTTCATTTAGTACATGGATCTCTTTGTATAGTATCAAAAATGATGAACAAGATGATGGAAGGTCATGAAGAGGTGAAAGTGGATATGATTTGCCGAATAAAAAGCAACACCATCCAACAATTACCGGTCTACCTTGCATTAGTTGAGGTTTGATATATGTTTCTCATTACAGTCAGTTCTCGAAGTCAGTTGAATTTAGTAAAAGACGCAAATGACTATTTTATAAATCAGATAATGTCAGTGTAGAGTTCGTTTCAGATATTTGAGATGTTCTTTTGGATGTGCACGGAGTATCTGCCCAATGTAAAATGTCCTACTTTTAAAGCCGCTATTAAAAATATGAATACATGTGATTCGGATGCTCTACGTCAATGGTTTTTGATAAAAGGTAGCAGATTTAATGCAATGTTCCCATAGTTTATGGTCGTGTCTTTAAATAACCAATCATATGTTGTTGTTTAAATCAGTAATGATTCTTCGCTTCTTCAGTTACCTGCCCAAATCTTGCGACAGAAACTGACACGAGACAATACCTAAACAGTAAATATAACCAATACTTATTTGATAAGATACGGTAATAAACATATATTTAAATTGAAATTGAATCTGATTCATTATCAACCTGAGGTTCATTTCATGTGTTTATAAACTGACATTGATTTGAACACAGACGTTTATAAATGTTTTAATATTTTCTTAGTATATGGAACGGCATTGTTGAAAATATTAGCGGAGATGCAGAGGAATTTTGAGGGCCGATTCATGTGGCTTGAAAAAAAGTGTAGGAACAATGAAAGTCACTCTACAACAACCTGGATTTCGATGTCTCAAGATTCTCTTAACTTTGTGAATGAGATCAAGGCTTCAGACAATAAAGGGTTGTCGTTTGCTTTCAAAGTAAATCAAACCCCGTTCGACTTGTTTATTCTATAATTTATATAATCGTACAGTGATTAATAATGTCACTTTCTTTCAGGTCTTCCAAGACACTACGTTTATTCGGTCTGAAGTGGATATCTTTGAAGAATATTTGCATAAATTTAAGATAGCCAATCCAAATGTAAGAGAGGACTTATTTGTGCTTCATGAACAAATTTCAAGCAGTATGAATAATAAATCACCTGTTTCTTGCTATTATTCTCAGGCTCTTTTGTCGTTACTGACGAGTATAGCGGAGAAAAAGACGAATGATTTCAGGTTTAAACTGATTTTTGTACTATATAATATTCTTCAACTTTTAATATACTGTCCGTATCTGTGAATATATGTTTCTCTTTGTTTGCGTTTCAAGCTATAAAGGTTGCAAAGCAAGTCTCGGTTCTAAAACACTGGCAGCTGATCTGAAACATTTTGTAAAGTGGGTTCAGACAAACGTCGATTCGATTCGTTGTAATTTGCTGGTGTAGCCGGCGACGCATAAGTATGTTTATATTTAGTGATGGTGACTATGATACCGCAGACATCGACAGAATTGTCCCAAGACTTGGCCCTAATCACCAATTTGGATCAGTCAAATTTGACATACAGAGGTGAAAACGTAACATTAAGACAATAAGATAAGAACCCCTTTTCATAGGCAATTGTACATTGTGCATGTGTTTTTTTGTATTACATGTGTACTAAACGAAAGAAGAACACCGGTATGTTCTTTTTGCAGATCTGTTGTCCTACGCATGTCTGCAATTGCTGCTGTCATTCCTCCCCCAAATTCTCAAGATGATCAGAAAATAATTAATGATTTATGTACTAAAATGGAGGTAGTTGGTGAAAATATTACCTGTTTGGGTGACCTGAGCAATTGTTACACACGAAATGATGCTTGCCTGACTCGCACAAATAACGATGACCTCCAAATCTTCAGATCCTGTTTTATGGACCTGGCTGTCTGCCTCTACTTTTGTGTGACACTAATTCAAGTCAGAAAAACTTTTGCCCAACAACTCTCGTATCGTTAGATGATTACAACCTACGGATTAAAGATAGAGTGGAGAGGAAGATCCCAGGTTTGTGATCACTAAACAATCGTGTCTTAATAAGAAACGGACAGCTCTTTATCTTTACTCCATCTATTTAAATGACCCGATCATTTTATAATTTATTAGGTATTGTTCAAGCCGATGTCAAGTATGTGCTAGAACCGATATGTGGGAATTCTCAAACTTGGAGCGAGGAGAGTCAAAGCTCTCGCTCTCACAAGCTGTTACTCGTCGTTATCTTCGAGCCCCACTCTCAAGAAAAGTTGAATTTATTTGATCATTTTAGTGAGTATGATTAAGGGTTATTTTAAATCTCGATTCTTACACAACTAGTTTCCTGTTGCATGTTCAACATCTTATTTTCAGATTTAGTGGATTATCTGCGTCAAAACCTCACTCAGGTGGTGTGCAGGCATCGACTTAAAGCAAGAAGAGTAGTCGCGAGCGCCCTGAATCGAGTGCTTCACAACTACTCAGAGTCCGATGAGGTATTTGTCCCTATAGGCTCCTTCTAAATGTAAATGATTTTCAAGATGTTCTCTCCTTTCTGAAACTCCAGCTTTATATTTAAAATAAATATAGAAAGCAGAAATCGTTCACAACGCCATAGCTACCATATCGTCCTCTGTATTTGATATCGTGAAAAACAGCACTAGTGATGCATTTCGTCAATCCAGCCTGGAACTCACAAAAGTAAGATACAAACGCCATTGTTTATGACGAACATCGTACGAATTGCAGATTAGAGCAGATGATTTGAATGTCTCGACAATCTCCAATTGAATGCCCTCTCTGATACTTATGACAGGCGGATAGTTCAAAATCACTTAAAAAGAACCTGATTAAGAATTTATGTCAGTTTGCAAAAGGCAAGTTTGATATAAGTATAAACGCGGAGGCTGCAGAGAGACCCACTCCTAGGAAAAAGAAGTCACCCAAACGCAAAAAGAACCGCAATGAGAATCAGGAGGCATCACCCTCAAATGCCAAAGCCAGAAAAATACAAATATCATCGGACGCATCTAGCCGATTGCATTTAGACGGGGCAGATCTTAACTTGACTTCCGAATCTTTGGCACCACCGATGTCTGCAGCTGATTCTTTGTCATCTTTTCCAACGGTCAACATGTCTAATTTTGCCCTATTGGGAGACCAAACTTGGGAAGAAATGAGAATGGTTCCTACTAATGAAATATTTCTCAAGACGGCGGCAAAGGATGCTTTAGACCATACTGAGGCGCGTCCTAAGAATATTACCCCCGATGTCATCGCAGTTCCATCCAGGGAAGTAACAGAAAGCCGACCAACGAATGAACCTCTGGTAATAATTACTCTAACAGACATACATAATTGATGCTTTATCTTTCTTCGGCATCGCGCAATGATTATTGGGGTTCTTTCTCTAGGCGCAAAGAGATTGTTTTGAAGGATTAGTTCTTGAACAGACGGTGTCCCCCAATGTCGGCGCAATTAATAACGCAATAGACGATATACAAGATATCGAGGCAGCTGAACAGGTCAGTCCCACCCTCCGGCATTTTAATCATTTCTGCATGATGTGCATTTCTATAAATTACAACATTTACTCCTGACTGTTCAACTACTTTCTCGACAGGTTTTAAACCAGTTGATGCAAAGCTCAACCTCCCGTATAACTGCGGTGAGACATACTAAACTGTAGTTTGTCCTTAACGCAATATAGCCGTAGTAGAAATATCAATATTTCAACTCCCAGTTGTACCCGTGAAAATGTAGTTGACTTCACGAGAGAGCAGGACATGTAATAATTCCCAACTGATAACGTTACGGTGAAGCACAGTTTATAACAATTGTTTGTATTGACCAATAATGTTAACCTTCATTTTCTGCAGAATCTCGACGATTCCCTTGAAGACAATGCATGGTTCGAAAGTATGTCAAAGTTTTGGGATAACTGAATATGTTTTGATGTTCAGATATATTTATCTCAAAGAGAGCTGTTTACAATTTATTACCATACACATTTGCTTTACTGTTACCTGTGCCCAATGCTTTGGTCATAGTTGCATTTGTAGGCATGTAACCTTTTCTGAACAAGTTAATAAAAACTTAACGTCTAGTCTATTTTTTGTTGGTTTAGCTTATGTATAATGAAACATCATATTCGAGATGCAAATCCATAATATTAATCGCGCGAAAAGTGTCTGTGTAAATAGAGTGAACAAAGACCGAATTACCTGAAATAATAAATCGAAACTGCAAAAACAGAGACAAAGTGCCTATAATGTAAAATGCAGCCCGATCAAGGTGGTTTTTGAGAATTATAATGGCATCGATTGTTTTTTTCATGAATCGCGACCGACAGATACAGATATATATGTTGTAGCTATTTAAGAAAACGGATCAGTTTTCCGGTGACGTAGAAGCACTGAAGCAAAATACAAGAGCAAAGATCATACAAACTTTGTTACGAAACGACCAAATAAATCTAAGGATTTTCACAGTGGTAATGCAGTGAAAAGAACTGAATCCTTTAAGCACTAATCAATTCAGTGTAGGCTTGTACAAGCATAGTTAATAGCAACCCAACGAGTTGTTTGAATGTTAATTCCCTTCGAGCATAAGCAGAATGCATTCCATTGTCGAAGAAGCTTATAATTTACATAACTTTGATAGTTTTGTATTGAAAAATTACTTTTAATCATCCTGTCCGCAGGCCTATACGCTTGATTTGTTTTATAGGTGGCTGATCGTGTTTATATCCTGAAGTTTACCGAGCGAGCTTTGGTCTGGTCCAGTATGATAGATCTATTGTGTTGTTTCAAACCCGCTTGATTAAACAGGACTGATTATAGGATATATTTTAGGTTTATATTTTACTGACGACCCAGTCTTCTTCTCTGACAGAGATCGTGACGGGTCAGACATAAAGACAGGGTTTGGAACATGCTTTTATAGTGATGATCTTTCCGACATACCGTACGGGGAATCATTCTCCTTATTCAAAAGAAAAGGTAAGGCGCATATTAAATAATTTTACCATTATTTAAGTTCAACCTATCGACTAATATTGTTAACAGAAATATTGGTGTCTTGCAATTTGATTTTCGATTTTTATTATTATTATTATTTAAAAGTGCATTGAAGAAGCATTCATTCTTGTTTCTATAAATTGAAATAAAATAAATTATACAATCCTCTTTGTCATATCTATTTTTCAGATATCAATTGTTTGAGGATGTAAACAGGCTGATGGTTTCGTGCCACAATTAAATATTCTTAATAGAACTAGCGGAGATAAATTGATAAATACACCATGAATGAAGGGAGGCTATGGGCGGTCAACCGTGAGGTCAAAGGTAGAAACACCTTGATTGCTATGAAGAAAGCAAAATCAGTAGACCGATTTAAAGTTAAAATCAAAAAGTGGAATAAAGAGATGAAGAATTACGAGTACAACGCCAATCGGGCTACAGTTCCAGTCAATCGGAATATAAACGAGCTGCATGCCTACCGGATGGTTCTAGCTGCCCGGAGACGCAAATTTAAGCCGACCAAATTTGGTATTTATGATGGAATAACGTATCGTGAAATGAAGCCAGAAATAAAAATGGTTTTAAACGAAAATCAGCCGACCGTCAAAAGATTGAAGGAAACTGAGAAACTGCTGAGTGATGGTGTGAAAAGGGGAGAGATTATTCCATTGCAGAAATCACAAACAAAGTTTGAGGATATGATGGATCGTCCCTTTGAGGAGTACAAAAAATACATGCATATAAAGGAAAAAACAGACTCCTCGATGTTTGAATTTCCAAAATTCGAGGACTTTGCAACTAGAATATTTGGCCTCGGTGGAAAGAAAAAGGAGGTGAAAAAGAAAACGCCTGAACCAGAGCAGCATCAGCATTACCGAAAATTAATTTTACCCCCGCTACATGTTAAGAAAGATATGGAGGAGGTGGTTACGCGATTTAAAAGACTTGGAACGAATATCAATATGTCACGTCGTCATCCGAGCAATTTGACAAACAATACTCTTCCGACGACCAACATCAATCCGTCTCCTCTGCCAAAGATTAAAGTTTCAAAGCAAAAAACTATTTTCTAACGGATTTAGACTTATATTGTTATTAGTTGATGATTCTGATATTCGCATATTTGTAGTCTGTAGGCTAATCCTAGTTGATCTAATTTTGGCCAACTTGAAGTAGTCATCAATACTGGCGGTTTAATAAAAGTATTCAAATACCGGTACACCTTTGCTGAAAGAGGAGTTACATATTCTTTAATTCTTTTGTATTAAATTCAATTTGTTAAATTATCACATCTTAAATCTAGTCGTTGCTGAAAATTAGCAAATCCGTTAAAACGTGTTTCAAAAATTCCATTCGTCCTCATAATTTGTATATATATTTCGCCTTTCAGGCAAATGAAGTTTTTCAATGCAAATGCCTTCTATTGTCACCGATCCCGATAATCACAGTGTTTTAGACACTAAGGAGTCTCGCTCCGACAACACAGGTAAAGAGGGCAACTTCTTTATCTTTGAGTCCTTCGTCCTCTCCGATATTGTCATTTTCGAGACAAAACTCTGCAGCGAGCATCCAGACGGACCTGTTCCCAATCTCGGGATGGACGCGTTACTATCACAAAACGTCGGGTACATCACTTCTCCATTCGAGCTGATATGAGACCCGCCAAGGTATGGGAATCTGAGGGAAGACGACCCAAAGCCTGCTCCTAGGTTTGCCTCCGACAGACGTTTCCTTGATTTAAACATGCCTGGACGGTGCCGGCGGTAGTTTGTGTGAGACACATCCGATTTCCAGGCATTTGTGATATCAACTCCTTCTGGCAGAGGAACTCCTGGTTGAACGGGCACTGTGTATGTGAGCCACGGGCACTCAGATGAACCTAGTTTTGCCACTCGGTTCAAGCCACGATATGCTTCTCTTCTGGCTGCCTCTGCAAGTTTCATGTTTTTCAGCTCAATAAGACCCTCTGCCCTCAAACTGGCGTCTGCCAATGCCTGTTTGGTCAGATCAGCCACCGCCTGGTCAAGTTCGTCACACTGTCGCTGAATGTCCACTCGAGAATCTGGGATCTTCGCAACCAAAGTCGCAGATGAAAACGGAGTGAGAGATGATTGCCATCGGCTGCCTCCCAAAGACTGCTTCGGTCTACTCGCTTTGCTCTCAACGTACAAAGCATTTCCTCCATGACGAGCTGCTGACGCTAAAGAAGAATATTTATGCTTGATGTTTTTAGCCTGTCGTTTAGCGTCGATTAGAGCCAACTTTCTTTCAGCTTCTAGCTGTCCCTTTATAGCCTTCAGTCGTCTATTTTCTGCTCTGTTTTCTGTCACTAATCTCCGGTCGCTACTTGAACAAGGTGGTCGGTAATCCTCACCCGATTGGTTAACCCGCGGTCGGTGGAATGGTTTGAAAACCTTAGCGGAATACATGCCTGTAGCTGAAATCCCGTTCTACCAAAATTCTTCTTTATTCCAGGAGATGGATGACATGTAGATGGCAATTATGAAGCCGAATTTACATTTACTATTTTGTCACAGAAGACAACTTCTTGTAAAGTAACCATCACTCCCTTTGTGAGGCGTCATAATCAAAAGTCGAAGTTCACGTTATTATCAACGCGTTGAACGTATGGCTATTAACGTCACAATATTAAAAACGTTACACCTTGAAGTGTCTTACGATCAAACGAGCTCAATATAATAACTTTGGCTTCGACGCTCACTTGGCAACCGTTTCAAAAATATTTATTGAAAAATTGCAAGATCGACTGCGAACGTCCGAGTCGTCAAGTGAGTTAGTGTAAGAATCAAGTATCTGTTCATGAAAAGTACCCTACCTTCTATTATCCTTTTTTGACCAAAGTCCACTTTAATAAGCTAAGCTGCATTTTGCAATATATATAAAAGAATAACATAATTTATAAGTTAATAAACCAAAAACTATTATCTAGCGGATGCAAAATTAAAGCTTAATCAAATGTGTGTCAGCTGTGACGGCCTTATAGTGAGAAACACCCCCCATAGCTCTCCATCTCGGTTTTATTTACCGATTCAAAAAAAATGTTCGGCCGCACAGGAAAAGAATATTACCAGCCCGCCACATCTCCGGCCCACAAATAATTGAAAAGGCCCGCATCACATAGCATTACTGTCTAATTATAAAAAACAATCAAAAAAAATCGACCGAGGTCCGTCCGGCATTTTTTTTTTTAATACATTTTTTGTGAAGGAAGGAGTCGCAGGTTGTTAGATGTTTTTTTTTATAGCAGGAAATTCGCGGCGCGGCAGGTATTTAAGCAAAAACATAGGGGCGGCAGGTGCCTTAATTTTTTTTTGGGGGGGGTTGGGGTGGGGCCGGGGGTTGGTGTGGGGTGTTGGGGGTTGGTGGGGGGTTGAATCAATGGTTTGTGGGTGCGAGACTGTGGTGTGTAATGGTTGAGGGTGTACTCGGGAGGTGTGGGGGGAAGGGCGGTATTGTGCGGCATCTGTTTTTTGTAATTTCTTTTTTTGTGAAGTGGGGTGCTGCAGGGTTTTTTTCTGTGCAGGTCATATTTATGGGTATTACAAATAACAAATGCGGGGATGTGGGCAATGTTATCAATTCGATTCAATTTATAATATGTTTATTCACCGTGTTCATTGACATTATAAAGTGATAAACGAAGCACTCTCCAGACTGATTTGCCGTGGTTTTCAAGTGATGACGCAGATGATACTGCTTATGTTTTAGTATACTACTGAACAGACACATTATTCGGGAAATATTTCATATGGCTCCATTAATTTTTTACGTTTCAATTTTTTCTTTTTTATTGTTTACTTCAAATGAGTTGGTTAAGATTGTTTCAATAGATGACCGAACGTACTGCTGTGTAAGTCAATTCCCTTCCCTGTTGACAAAATGACATGCACTAAGAATGTATTCGGACATCGTTAGAGGGCTCTAGCTCTTGACAACCATGTGATCTCTCTTAACCAATCATACATCTTGTTTGGTGTCGAAGTGGTCTCGAATATCAAGGTGAAAACCATCAATTGACCGGGGTAAAATTACCCTAGCAATGCCGAGACCGACAAAAAAGAAAGAGGTAAGTTTCAGCTTAATGTTTCGCTTGTCTTCTGGTCAAGTAATAGGTCGTCAAATTGCGTAGAAATGTTTAAATGCCGTGTATATGTGCATCAGCTGGGACACACTGGCCCGACCCGGTTTTAGAAGCCATGTTATGTTGGTAACACATTCACCACAATAAAGGTTTAATGTGAAATTAATTACAGAACACCAGTAAAGGAGTCAGTTCATCCAAAAATAGCGGTAAGGATAGTGCTGAAAATGCAGAAAACGAGGTGAGTTTGTGCGTTTAGCCCAACCAAACATGGCAGCCATATTTACATTGCTACTTCGATTCAATATGGCGGCATGCAAGGTTACACGGGCTTGTCAAAGAAACCAGCTCGTCAAACCACCTATTTTCCGCATTTTACCATTTAACTGTTTTAGCATGATGTTATGTAATAGCGTAGCTTGGTGTGATTTTGCATGCTATCCATATTGGTCTCATCCTTGCAGGTGGGAAGTGTCAATAGTAAAATTGAGGGTTTTCGAAGAGTAAAATAATTCCTGCATGTTGTACGTCAGGTGTAAACCAATAGCTTATATGGGTTTATGATAGGGAGGAAATAGATTTTTGTTACGGTTATTATCAGTTATGAGTTGATAACACTACAGATCCTCATCCGACCCTGATAAATTACATAAGCCGAACTTAGTTTCCCCGATACGTGTAATATTATCATTGTGACTGTCGCATTCGACATTTAGCTGACCATTCGTGTTTGGTGTTGATGCTAAGCAAACTTTGCGGACATTTAAAGAATTTATCAACACAATTGCTTCATAGAGCACTGATTGTATTGGCCACTTCTATCCGCCGATAATGCTTCCTTTTTTTACGAAGAGTGATGTCTAAGTCGAGCGTTCATTTTTTCTCAAAGCATAGTCGGAATATACAGACTGCTATTACCTAAATTAATTACAAACGTATTCATACTATGGAATTTAGTTTGGAATTATTCAGATAAAAACCGATTTTAATGTAAAGTCAGATGTCTTTTTATGAATATAGAGTTACATTTATTCTGGATTGGGTTAGACCTATCTATTTACCGGTAAAAACCTTTCCAAACGTTAGCATATTTCCGTATAAA
>JAXGGS010450707.1:0-11779 GCA_035585475.1 Armandia brevis
CTTGTAGGGTTGAGACGTCTACTTGCTGGTCTTGGAATTCCACAGATTCGTCCTACAGTCATCTATGAGGACAATCAAGGTGCCATAGCCATAGCCAAGAACCCAGTTGACCACACTTGAACCAAACACATTGACATTCGACAGCATTTCATCCGTGAGAAAGTTGAAGATGGAGAAGTTGAGTTACAGTACTGTCCTACAGAACAGATGGTTGCCGACATCCTAACCAAGTCACTGCCTTCTCCACAGTTTGTCAAGTTAAGCAAGTTAATGGGTCTCTGTTGATCCAAATTAATATATATTCTAACTTGCTGTATTAATATTATATATATATTAAAGTGGGAGTGTTGAGTAGTATAATACGTCAAGTGAGCGGGATGGCAACCGCGTGCAAAGAGTTATCTAATTACAATGTGCGACTTGGTTGGTTGTGGGCCAGGGAAAGTAAAGATGATATTTAGGCACATGGAGGAAAATCTCTTACCATATTTTGTCCTTAACCACTGACGAGATGGCCTAAACAAGAGCAAAACTGCTCATTCCGAGTCAGGCAGACCTACTACATCACGGCCAAAATTTTGATTTTTTATAACATAATTCAAAATCATATGCATATAGGTTCCATAGAACATGAATATAAGTATCACTGATTTATTTATCTATGGAGTTTCATTCTTCAATCGATCTCAAATTTCCTTATAAATACATTCAATGTTTGATTACATTTAGTCTATAACACCATGCACATGAGAAAATAAATCACCATTATACATTTGTGTCAGACCAACGTTCTGTTTAATGTTACCTGCTTTGTCCGATTAAATCCCAATATTCTCTGAAATCAAGTTCAGAGTATTTTACAATGTTCAGTATAGTCTACAAATGATTTGAATACTATACAGATTGAATACACCATATATTAATCAAATGATTAAAGGTGCCTTTGCCATACAGGCTGATCCAAATGTCTAGATACATATATATTTGTTGAAATTGAATTAGTTCCGTAAATATCAAATATGAGTATATGAGTCAAAATGTACTGGCAGTAGAGTGCCAGATAGCAATGCAGATGCTTTGAATGAATACAGTGTGACTGAAAAATGTATTGATGTTTGTTTGGTTGCGCAGTTGTTGTTTTCCACACCATAATTTTTAGTAGATTGACAAATGATAAAGATAAAATATCTTGATAAGTGATATAATGAAATGCGTAACGCTTTATACCCTTGTCATAATATTTACAGCAGCCGTAACATATGGAGTAGCTGCTCAACTTCCAACTGCAGGTGAATGATATATATCTGATGCATGACATTTAATGTAAATCATATTTTAACACAAATATTTCTGCACAATAAAAATGTTTACTTTCTTTCTTTATTTTGGCAGGTTGCACAGCTCGATGGACAAAACATGCATTACAACATGTAAAAGGTGGTATTGCAAGAAATGTAAATACATTACCACGATGTAAAAAAGAGTGTCTGCGAAATGCTTGGTGTAAGGCAATCGATTTCAGACCAAATATCAGATTGACGAAGTTGTTTAAGACAAAATTCTGCTGGTTACACGTCACAATATGGCGTAAAACGAAGAAACATATTTTTAATAGCCACTACACCATTATCCCTGGTACTAAGAGATGTGTAAAAGTTAAACTGCGGGGAGGTACGAGTAAAAAAATCGGACTACTAACCAGATTCACCTCTGATTTCGAACCAAGTAAAGTCAAAGTCCAAAATTGTGTAATTGCTGAAAGTCATCTTGCAGACGATTCATTTGCCCACACAGCTTACACTATAGCAGAGCCGGTCACAAGCATATCCTATGAAGCAATGGGTTTGGCATCTCCACAGCAAACAATGTGTCTTTGTTATGTATTTGTTGTATTTGTATGTTTCCCATAGTTTGATGATAGACATAAGTGATGTGCATCAACATTGATTAAAGTTCATGCAGAATTGACCGTCACATTAAATCATGACTTTTAGGAAATGGACACATCATTATCCTGATCAATATTTCAGCAATAATCATGTCATTTTATTATTATACGCTTCAAAAACACATGTGAATAGGTTAAATAGAAAAGTAAACAAGTATTAATAATGACATTTGACCAAGCCGGATAATGAGAGCAATCTCTGATCCTGTTAAGGCTCCATACTCACAGATTGCATTTTTAAACAATCGTTTGGTACCAACTTTCCCATGAGCTTGTAGTTTGTTTAGAAACCCGTACAGAAGAAATATTTGTAGAAGTCAGTGTCTACAAGAATTCTGTATTCTGTTTCAATTTCCAACAGAGTAGCAAGGACATTTCTTTGTCGGCTCCTTGTTCTCCTTATATGACCTTTGGAAAAATATTCATTTCATAAATTATTAGGAATTCAAAATCATAGTACACATGTATGTGTTGAAATAAAAGCATGCAAAGGATAAATAATAGGTTACTTTGCTTAGCCATAGCTTGAAAGTAGTTGTTTGTCAGCTCCCAGAAGAGAAGAAGAGGTTTACTTTGCTCAGATTCAAGAGCCTCTTTAAAGCAGGAACAGTCTGTAATTCTGACATTGCACACATTGATATCCTGCCATATCCCAGACTCCACATTTGTTCTACGGAAAAGTCTGACCTGCAATACACATCTCGGTTACAACTACTGCTCAAAATGAAAATGAAAGTTGATACAAGTCACACCGATGGTGATGACACAAGTAATTTGATAAGGTGCTTACCTATTATATATTTGATATCAAATCTCAAAGATGACTGGCCTCCACTGCATTGCCTCCGACAGCACCCTGATTTTCAACACCGGCAGGCGGCTGGTCATTGCCTCCGACAGCACCCTGGTTCTCCAGGTCGTCCACTGGGGCCGGCTCACCTTGTCCTGCCGCTGGGGGAATTAATCTGGGATCAGGGTTGTTGAAAGGTGCTGGATTTATGCGTAAACAAAACTCGCCCTTACCTGTCACCTGGACCCGTCTTTCATCCTCTGAGGCCTCTGAGCTTGGCGACTTCCGCGAGGTTGATGTCCTTCTTGCCCTGTCTTCCTCCTTGTAATTGGATGGTTTTGTATTCATCCGCATCACCAGGAACTGCCAGTCTCAGAATTCGTCCTCGTCTTACTTCCCTTTTCCTGCCATCAATCTCCAATATGGCAGCCTTTTTGTTCTGTGTCTTCGTGGCTAGCCTATCTAGCGAAATCATTTCCATTAAACATGAGAAAACGTCCTGGCAAGCTCGCCACTTTCATGTGTAGGAAAGGCCTATGACATGAATTAAAAATAAATCAAATTCAACATCTCAAACTTGGTTTTATTCAACTAGACTACAAACATGTAATTCAACTTTCTCGGTGTGTTGTACTCTAGCACAAGGTAAGCTACTTACCTTGCGGAGCTTTCCTGCGCAGGTTTATCCTATTATTACCGGCAGATATTAATTACAGAGTGATAACTCACCTGGCGTCTCCAGCTACCCCCTCATTTGGCATCTCAGCTGAGGATCGAAGCCAGGTCATGGCCTTGAGTCATTACTCACCGTTTTATGTTTTACTTACTTCAGATGTTCGACATGGTATGTGACGAGAGTACAAATCCCGTCACCTGTGGGTGATCAATCCACATAGAAACCAGGGTCATCCGAAATGACAGAAAAGATGCAAAATCAGCATCTTACACATGTACAAGTCTACTCTTTGTGAATGATATCTATTCCCACCAGATGTGGCTATAGATCTGGAAAATTGTAGTCAGTAATGCAAGAAAGAATTCTTACTTTATTTCTATTGTATTCACATGTTCTCCTTGAAACACACACACAGACAGACTGTGATAATCAATGATACTATAAATCTGATTAAATATGATGACCGCACTGTCCACAAATAAGGAGTTGTACATAATCATTATTATTAGTTGTATGCTAATTTATTGTATGAAACATATGCTGTATATGGAACAAACTGAAACATATGCAGGACTAAATCTAAGATAAATCCAAGTTATCTATGATTGTCGGCTCACATTATAATGATATAACATTCAGTGTTCATTATCAAATAAACAACCTGTGTCAAATAAATGAGGCCAATCTGACCCGAGTAATCGGATATGATTAGAATATCATTTTTAACCAATGCTGTGCAGTGATGATGTAAGACTCCAAAATAAGATGGTGATGCTGGCGTGGGACCTAGATTGGTGATGCAGGGGTGTGACTGGAAGTCGAATTGGGTGTGATGCTTGTGTGGAGCTAGATGGGTGACTCGGGTGTGAGATCGAATTGGATAAAGTCGGATTACATTTCAATCAGCAAAATTTTATGTACACCAAGTTCATATAGATGTTAATCCAATTAACATAGGCGTATTCATTTGTTTTTGGGATATACATATATGTTGCGGTGATTCGCAGAATGTTACAGAGAGTGTTTTAACCACTGTTACTAATGCCCATGTAAAGATGAGGAATTTACAGTAGAAACATTGCCAGTTAATTAAAACAAATCAATTCGCCAGTCATGTAATTTTAAAAATAAAAATGGCTTACATGGAATCATTATAAACTTTAAGTGCAGCCTTTGACTCAATGTGAACTCGTTTTTTAATAATGAGGCAATTAAACTATAGCTTCCACATTATGTTATATAGGGTATTCATGATACAAATTCAGCAAATATTTGCATCAATTGTTAATTAAATGTTGCAATCTAAAATGATATTGCTGCAGAGTGAATAAGGTTGATTATCAACATGGTGAAAGTTATTTTGATCAGCATGTAAAATGTGTAAGCAACCCCGCTTCCCGGATATCAGGAATATGTCTGATTAGTCAATGACATTGTATGATTCTTCTCTGCAGCAATGACATCTCAACCTAGTTTTAAAAAATGTATCAGGTTAATGATCAGCAAAACTATATCACCAGGCAGAAGGTCAAAGTTGTTTGATTCATTAGTACTCAACTTTAATCATAATAGCTGCTCTTATATGATATTGGTCAATCCTAAAAAGTAATATTGGTGGGTTTTATTTGGCTAGGAAAGGAGTGATTGATTGCATGTATATTAAATTAATGCGCTATATGATTAAAGTAGGCTGACAAGAGTTATGTATGAAAAGTGGTTGGAAACATATTTATTCACGAAAAATCAGAGATGGGTCATTGGTTTATTTGGCTGATTCTGATAAGCGATATGCACCAACATTATATCAGGAGCAAGCGCCTTGAGTTCAATCAAAATATGAACTTGAGTTACATTAGGAACAAGAAAATATATACTGAGATTTACGCAGCTGCCAGTCGCATTGGCAAAATTGATAAATTAGAATTCTTAGGATTTTCCAATTTAATTAACCTTTTCATACCTCGTAATTGTATTTCATCCATAGATCCAACTGCGTTCACAGGCACTAGAATAAAATCGCTGAGTCTCACTGGAAACAGATTAGTGTGTGTTCCAAACTTTTCTGTTATTCGACTGACTTTACTTGATCTGAGGCTTGCAGGTAATTGTTTATCACAATGCACAGAATCTAATCAGTGGAAAACAACTTATCCTATATTACAAACCTTAGCCTTAAGTAGCAATAAGTTGACCAATCTTCCCCGGATTATATACAAATCTCCTAATCTTCGTGAGCTTTACTTGGGCAATAATTGCTTCACAAGATTACAATGTATAGGGACATTCAACAAAAAACTAGTTTACCTTAACTTTGAACGTAATCCGGTCATCTGTGATTGCGCTCAATTGAAAATAACCCATACCTGTTATATGATTCGGCCTCTTGTTCCAAATTCATGCATTTGGGAGGGCAAAATGATTCGTATTGAAGACTTTAAGGTTACCTGTTTTGGACCATTAAAAACAAGTAAGTTTCTAAAGTTCATATTATCAGGGGCATATCAATCTGACAGGTAAAACTATAATAAGCATATATTTATACTCCATTTCAGCATTTAAGGAGTCTATGCATTTTACAGAATATACAACCGCATCAACAGTATATTACACAGGGAAGAACTCACTTTTGATATCTAGTGAAGAGACAACAACTACTTCCTATAAAGTTTCAACAATAACTCAGATAACTTTCGTGATAGGCTGTGTCACTATGGTTCTACTGATTGCAATGTTGGCATATGTAGTTTACCATAAATACCAATAAACAAAGAAGGGAATGAACATTTGAACGTAACAAGGATGGTAAATCATATAATTCAAACCTCTCTGTGGAATGAGTCATATCTAATCCATCCTCATCACATACCATGTCATTTAAAGGCTAAATTTAAACATATGAGTTATTTCAAGATTTTTTTGGATGACCTTTCTATTGCAAGCGACCGCCGCCTCACGTCAGGCCCTTTCCGCACAAAAGCTGCCTTTTATAGATGAGGTTTAAAGAAATATCAATAGATATGAAAGTATTATAATCCCATCCGAATACACTGAATTAGTTATTATTTTGCGCGCTTTAGGCTGCAATTCAAACTTATTATAATAATTATCCCGAAATTCATTCCTGGGTGGGGGCAATTATGTGTGTTATTTTACTTGTGACCATTTGGTTAGACCATAAAAAGTATCATCCCTGGTTTCTGTTGACATCATTCGCAAATGATGCAAACAGAAGAACGCTTTTTCCAATGCTAACTACCTTTGTCACTTCTGGCAATAATTTGACAAACTTTTCATGCTTAGGAACATTTCTGAAAGAATTTGGTCATCTTCATCAGAAGGCTCCCTTTAATATGTGAATGTACATACATTAAGTTTACCAAATTTATGTCAAAGAAATCCGCGTGATTTTCCCAAAACGTGTCTTTGGGAGTTCAAACAGATATATAAAAATCTCATTGACTCGGCCTGTCTCCCCACAATAGAAACAGGTTATGTAGTCCTATGTTCAAAGTGTAAGCTTGTTTTTAAACCATCATGCCATTAAACATCAGTTTTCTTTTTTATCAGATGTATCAGGATATACAAGTGTGCCATCAGAACATTGCTCAATGAAGAGGTCGGCTACATAATCAAGTGCAGAAATAACTGTTCATTTTAATAAAACTTTAAATAGGACTCGGATGATGTTTCTCACTATATTTTCAATTGCTGGCTATATCACTATCATATTACTAATTGTGTTTGTGTCATATGCACTGTAAAGTAAATACTATTTGTATGAATAGAATATAATTAAAAATCCGAAAACAAGACTTAACTATGAGTCAGGGTTATATTTGAACAAGGTTAAATCTTTACCGTTAAGGGGTATTATTTGTTGTGTTTTTAAAATAGATGCTTTAAATCATTGTTTTTGTGGGCATCGACTCTTACATGGCATTAATGCATTAATATCTCTCTCTCTCTGAAATGTTACGCACAACATCCGGACAAGGTTGTGTGAGTGCTCATATATGATGTCATTTTCCAACCTTTGCTGACCCTTGGGGAATGTTCCCTGAATAGTCTCTGAAGGTCCCTAAGTGTGCCGCCATCCTCAACCATGCACATCGGCAAACGTTCAGTTTTACCTGTATGGTATGGACTAATCAACAGCAATTTATACGCTAGAAGCGCAGGTTTTACACATCATTGTACTGCATACTTCACAATTAAAGTAATATTTATGATATTTTGAAAATTAGGCAAGCCAAACCGGTCATTTGTACACGGTCGCCAGGCATTATATGATGAAACAATCTTTATGGCACTTCACCCCTTACACCTTACCCCCCCCCCCCAAAAAAAAAATCCAACAACCAACCCCCCCCAAAAAAAATACCCCAAAAACAAACAACAGTAGTTTGCCCGAGGCTTTATTTAATCTAATGAGAAACTTATTTCTGGATATTCGACACAAGAAACATCAACATTGATGTATTACAAACCAAATATGCTTCACTAGTGATTAAGTACCATACAAATAATTCAGATGACCAACATGGGTAACTTAGACTTCCTGGCAATAGTTTTTGTAACATTTATTCACTTGTATAACATATTCTCCAACATCACCCTGCCTCCAGGCATTTATCGATTTTGACTGTTTTTGATTGATGTAAACATTGGATAAAATATCTGGGAGGAGAGATAAAATTGACCAAAAATTATAATGGTGTAATCTAACCACAATGATGCTTCTCCTGAGAGACGTTTATGGGCTGTTTTTTTCAAACAATCCAAATATTTATACTTTATTTTACAAAATTTACAAAACATGTTGATATGAGCCTAGTTGATCACTCATTAAACTGAATGAAATAGGATGAACTGACTTTCACTTACAATTAACTGACTGACGTCTAAAATCTCCCATTCCCGTACAAACATTTGTATGTATATAAATTAACAATTTATAAGTCATTATCAAGCTAGTGAACTATTTGTGTTTAATGAAAATGTTGTCTACATGTGTTTTGTAACTTTGATGTCTACCATTTTTAAAGAATACTAGAAATAATTTGAGAAATATTCAGACTTCAATTACTCTCAGATTATTCAAAATATTGTTTTTAATGGATTCTTATTCATATCTACAGGACAGAATAATTACTGGTATTTTGGATACAAACCCAAATTGTGGTTGTCTAAGGTCTTATAATAATTTGCTTAAGCATCATCACTGGGTTGATCAGAGCTATCAATGCTTGGACGAAGAATTGAAAAAGAACAAGTATTGTATCTGAGACAGCAGCTGTTATCAATGTGAATGCAAAATTAGTTATCAATATAACAAAAGGTAGTAAACCACATCGAACAAATGTGACAATTACTAAATCTCTACCTGCATTGTTTGTTTTCATGTTTGTGTTCATTCCAAATTTACTCAGTTCTATTCTGATGGCTTGCATGTACAAGTACGCCTCTGATGAACATTTCGACACAATGACCAGGCAGATAATATTTGCCAGAAATGAGCAGCCATTTAAGAAGCTAAAACTCCAAATGCCATATGTGTAATAAAATGAACAAAAATGTGAAACAAAAATTAGATTTCCCGAATGAAGTGAAGCTGCTACCAATGCACACACATGTAATGTTACTACAATTACCCAAATTACCATTATCATCCTGTTGAACTTGGCATAATTAATAGGAACAAGTGACGAAGTAGATCTAAGGCCACTATATCCATGGACTGTAACTAGCAGCATATAGACTGTGTGTCCTATTCCTTGTAGTATTGCTGTGAATACACACACAGTATGTTTAGAGCCAGACCACATCGCCTTTTTATCTAAGGGAAATATTGTATCTTTCAGTGTAAGAAATGTCAAATGTGCGCCAATCATTATTCCAGCAATGTTTGAGTGAAGAATCCCAGAACTCGAAGTATATGAATTGAGCCTGACAATTTTGATTATAGTTAACACATTAGAGATAACAATAAGTGGCCCAATTGCATTTGATGTATATGGCAGATAATCAGATAATGATTTGGCAAGGAAACAATTTTTATCCTCAGAAGTCGATCCTCTCCTAGCAACAACTAGGCAACTAAAATAGTCATCATCAATTTTCAAATTAAATTGTGACATTAATTTATGCAAATTACGAAAATATGCGATTGAATTTGCAGTAAATACCAAACTCAAATTTCTTTTTGTTGAAATTGTTTCACCTGGGTTGATTTGAGGTGGATCTGAATCAAAAATAATTTCCTCAATCATATTGTTTGATATATCAATTTTAGCAAGTTCAGGAACAGAGCGTACAAAAGTAAGTTCAAACTCTTTAAGTTTGTTTGCTCCTACAAACAAATATTGAAGATGGTTCAGATTTCCAAAAAGCTTCTTTGGGATCGTCGTAATTGAATTGTTTGTTAGCTTGATCACGTAAACATTTGGAATGTGCTGAAATGAAGTGGGCTCAATCAAATTTATCATATTATAACTAAGGTCTAATACCGTCAAACTCATCATACCTGAGAGATCACTCTGCAATATTGAATGCAAGTTGTTCCTACTAGCGTTATATATTATTACATCTGAAGTACCAAGCACGAGCGGTAGATAATCCGATACAGTAGAATAGACAACATGTATCATCCCGCTAAGATTTAATGTATGGTTTCGGGTACCTGAACAGTGCATGGATTCACCCATACAAAAACAATCATCTGGGCAAACATGTAGAGGGCAGTGTATTTCATCTTCTTCGTCCTTGCAGTGCACGGTACCATCGCATATCTGATTGATATTAAGGCAGTGACCATCTGTGCATCTGAACATGGCAGGACATAATAATTCGAACCTACTGTTAGGACAGGAAGCTTCATCCTCCCCCCTCGGACAATCTTGTTTTCCGTCACATATCATGTTAGAATAGATACAATACGCACCAGGGCATTTATACTTATCTGGGCAGTGTACCAAACTGCACTGCTGTAAATGCTCTCCAAACCTACAGTACTTTATGTCACCATTAGAGGTATATTCAAGAACGCATAACTTGATAAATGGAAATGACTCCACACTTCCATTATAGCAGTGATGTCTGGCTTCTGATATGTTAATGGACAATGAATTGTTTAACATAAGCTCGCGGTAGAGTATTGACCAACTTATTTGCACAGGTGAGGAGTAATCACGAAACGAGGCATATTTTCCCCAGTAATCCTTTCTTATTTTAAGCAAGCCAGTTATAGAAACTTTCTGCTCGCCCAGTATGTTTGAAGTGGGGGTGCTAAGTTGTCTTTGTCGTTTAACTCGCACTGTGGCACATGCAACTTCCTCACTGCCA
Organism: Armandia brevis; assembly: GCA_035585475.1. Taxonomy (NCBI): domain Eukaryota; kingdom Metazoa; phylum Annelida; class Polychaeta; family Opheliidae; genus Armandia; species Armandia brevis. The sequence goes on from JAXGGS010450707.1 coordinate 10,756, forward strand.
TCTGCACAATGTTTGATACCATCACACACAAATCTCCAAGGTATGCAGTCACCATTAGAACAGTAGTAAAAATGAAGGGTTTGCTCTCTATCCTTGCTGATTCCTATTCTTGAAGCCTGATAATCGTCACATGCCCATTCTTTGCCTCTAAAGTACCTTGAATCAACAGACATGTGTTCAGATTCATCTGAATTATCAACACAGTTGATACTCAGATCCAAGACAGAAAATATTGACACATAGCTATTGTCTTTGCAAACGAAAAAGTCATGGATCAGTCCTTTGTTCAACCTGACCAATGTAGGTGTGTATATTTTGACTAAAATCTCCGATTTTGTACCAATTTCGACATATGAATTGATATATGCTGCTTGGACATTAGGGGTTGTGATAAGTTCATATATGGACTTATATGTCCCTGAGGATATACTTCCATTATTAGTTGTTTGCTTAATACACATATTGAGTATGCTCAGAGAACTATCTGCACATTCATATGTAGATCTGCGAACATGCGATTCATTGTAAGTAATAGACATATTGTTTGAGATGTCCTCTTCAGCTTTCAATTTAATCATAACACATATTGGCATGGTTTTGATAGAGTTATGACGCTGACATATCTGGTTTGATCGAGATTCAACAATGTCAGCAATGTCTGAAGAAAGATCCGAGATCAAATTTGGTTTTGGTTCACAGTGAAATTTGCCAGTGTTATTATTATTGCAGTTTGATAACATCTCATGATTTCGGTCATAATTGCTGTGAACATACCAATGAAAGACTTCCATTTTTGATCTGACTTGTATATCAAAATTGTCCTTTTTGCAAATTGAAGCTATGACATCCATTTTATAGTTGCAAGGGACTGAAAGCCATTGACCTCTGATTGGGGTATTACTATAGCTGTACGCCAGGCACATGTTTTGATCCGTAAAATTCACATATTTTTTCTCATCAGTATGTATCCATCTGGGAACTTGTACTGTGATCAGGCTGTTTCTTGAATACAACTGATACCATA
>JAXGGS010451040.1:13148-28178 GCA_035585475.1 Armandia brevis
CACACAGACAGACCTGAGGGTGAAGTGGTCATGTCGGGGAGTTAGTAAAGCTAGGCTTGCTTCAGAAGTGTCGGGATAGCTACGTTTCTGTGAGAAGCCGACATTCGTGTAAACTGTCGTCTGCTCACTTTCCCGCCACGCATCTCCCCGGCTCTAGCCGAGTGTGCAGTGTCAGATTTCACCGACAAATTACTACAAATCACCGGCACGGAGGGGGCGGGAAGGGGTAGGGCCCCGGTTTGCGGGGGGTAGGGCTGATATTTACCTATTTTCCCCGGTATCTAGCAGTGATGTGAAGACTCTGATGCGGTGGAGGTTGTCGGTTATTGTCGGACAGCTGGTGAGGGACCTCGACTCTGCGTCATCTACACTCTATCTGTGTACATCATCACCACCCCCGGGCTTCTAGCTGTCACCCCCGGGCAACTCACCCCCAACCCACCCCTCACACACACCCTAACACCCGTAAATTATCACACAATCTCACAGAAAACCCCTCATCAAATCACCAATACGCAGAAATAACGGACACGTGCCGTAATGCCCGTATATCCCAAACAGTCCCTTATTTTTATTTCTATTTATTATGGTGAAATCGTCACAAAGGCGGCTTTAGTTACCGACTAGCAGCTGAAAATATGAGAACCTGGAGGGATTAAAGCCTGCACACGGTCATCATGTCGGTGGAGTACAGAATATTTGTCTGCCAGGTCCACTGAGTTTAAACATAAAACGTGGAGTGTTCGAATACCACTGCGTCTATTTTCTCCCTTGTCACGGAAATTAAAAGCCCGAATGTCCGCCTAAATAACACATTTAGCAGCGTAGAGTTTTATAATTAGCGGGAGGCTGTCGTCAAACGTCTGAGAATGACATATTTACCACCAAACTCTAAAAACAGACGTGTATTCTAATAATTCTTTAATCTGCGGTTGGCTGGAATTTCTAGTTTGTTTTGACCAAGTTTACCTGACAAGGACCTCAATAATCTGGTGAAATGTTCGCACTAGTCGGCTTCTGGTGTTTTATTTATGTAAATTATTAAGTGACGGTGGTTAGTGACACCTAGATATAGATTATTGTGAATTATTGCGAGTTAAGTGAGAAATCTCGGCCACCTCTGCCGGAAATACGACTGTAATAACATATAAATGTCGGCATCACGGATCTGTGGCGAATATTTTCATTAATCCACGACAACTTCCCGACTAGAAACGGAAGCGTGCTATAATAACGTGGCTGCTGTTTCTCTCTGACAGATTTATACATGTTAATTTTGTTATTGCACCAGATGAAGCTTGTAGCTCGGGCCAGTTGTGCGATGTTTTTACACATTAATGATTTTCCCGGGTGGAAGCTCGGTATTTGTGCATATTACCGGTAGTAGTCCCAGCATTTGACCGCCCTGTGACGTTATCGGCGACAGTCACCCGCAGAAGGCGACTGTAATATCTCCAGCAAACCCGTATCACGGGGGCTAATCTCTTGTGGCGTCGTTCTGGCGTTTTTTCTGATCACCTTAGAGGATCAGTTTGATGTAAATCCGCACAGGTGTCGAGTCTGTGTTAGATTATGTCACACAGGTGCAAAATACTGGTTATTATATACCTGTACACCCGTGATAATTGTCATTACCTACCTGTGGTAATATCCCGTGTTGTTAGAGGATATAAGAGGGTTCCGCGGGGGGTAGGAGGGGGCTCCGCCACACTGGCGCCAGTCTGAAGCGAGGGTGCCGGATCAGCCCGGCGTACGCTTTGTTCTCGGGGATTAAGTCCGGTAATCCTTGGATAAGATCATCGTCGGGGTTAGCGGTATGAATGTTAATCCTTGCAGAGGGGTTTAAGTTAAAGTCTGACCGGGGGTGTGAGAACGTAAAGCTTTTACACATATGTAAACAACAGCAGAAAGGGGGGGGGGGGGTCAGAATATCAATAGTCTGACTTATAGCTGTAAATTTATTCCTAGTTCATTCAGGGATAGGAAGTCTTTGTCAAATAGACAGACTTTCACATGACAGCCGCCACCAAATTTTAGCTTGACCGATTATAATATTCACGTCTGGGACCTCAAGAGTTGTGATTTTGACCGAGACCCTGTAAGAAGGCTGCAATATTGCGCCGATGCTTGCAGATGTGTGTAACTGTGGGTATATAAGTTGCGGTATACATGACTTGTGGTATAGGAGTTTACTTTGTGGTTGGTTAAGCCTGAGAGCGACTACACACTCCTCTAATATCTTTATAAACACTTAAATAATCAGCTAATAGCCGGTGATGAGCTTAGCACATGTACACACGTTTGTAGTCGGGGAATTTTAGCGGAGCGCCGGACTGTGGACCGGGGGGTCGGGGCAGGGGTCGGCCCGGGGGTGGGGGAGGTGCGCTCACACCCGTGCCCGTCCGTCACACACCTGGGCGGGTGTTTATACATCCCTCATCACCATGGCTACATAAGTTACATCTCTCCCTCCTTACTTCACACATGACACGCGCTCTGACGGGTTTTACACAAATCCTGCTAACGAGATTAACAGATCTCTGCTCCAGAAGGGGGGGGGGGGGGTCTCTGGTCTCAGGATTTATACTTCTGTACTTTATTTACATCAGAAATCGACACAAACACAATCCAGCTATGTTCGCGGAGTTAGTTCTGATACGTTCGTATCATGTAGGGAATCCGCACTGGCCAGTCCCGTATCCCCGTCCCCCCGGTCGGTCCCCATCCCTCCAGCCCCCCTCCTCCCCACCAGCCCCCTCCAGCCCCCCTCATTTCCCTGTTGTTGTAGTAAGTGATGTTTGTGTGTTTGCTTGTTACTGCTACATGACTTGAGAATGTGTTGTGGGGGATAATTCTCACTTAACACCTGTCCATAATATGTCACTATGGTAACATCTTCATCCGCGTACTCATATACCACACCTTGGGGAGGAGAGAGAGGGGGGCTGCACATCTCTCGCACGATGCTAAGTTACAGATAATTAATTCTGCAGATCCGAGCCTGTAGTTGATAATACATCATGCTTGCTTTGTACTGGACCGCTCCGCTCCTACTCGCTGCGAGCCTGAAACATCAAACTATCTCACCGCTAACCGTGGCCAAGATTCTGTATTTCTGACATCTTTTCTTCTCCCGCTTCCCTCGCGACTCGATTGTCTGTATCCGGAATTTTACTTTACAGACAACAGTCAATACATAGCATCTTCAGTCAGGCGCCTTTTAAAGCTGAGAGATAATTTTACTCGGCTTGATGTTGAGTTTTTGTAGCATCTTCGCTCGGTGCGTTGCTAGTTGGGACTGTGTGTTCTGTACGAGCTGTCGTACTAGGGTCAGTTTACAGTATTTTACACGATACGCTGGGATGTAGGTGGCCTGTAAGAGCAGGTAACGCTTAGCCAGCTCTAACTCATGTGTCTCCTAGATTAAAGGAAGACATGAGACGCGTATATGTAAATGAAGTAGACGAGTATGTAAATGAGAGTGAGTTATGTGGAGAACTGTGTGTGGCTGTGTTTGAGCTCTCGAGTGCCGCGCCAGAGACAGTTATCTCGGCGGAGTCGCCGGGTGAAGGGCCTCGCCGGTGTGTGCCTAATAAATAGGCGCGCTTAAAAGCGTCAGGCAGCGGCGACGCGGCCCGCAAAGTGACAACATCAACCATCAAAACTGATAAACCGCTCACAAACTATTAAACATGGCAACATCTCAAGTCGAACGCTACTGCTGAAATCACAGACCAGTAACGAATGATGCTAAACACTAAATATCGATGTCCATCCTGCTGGACTCCGGAATCGAGCACCCACTCGTCTTATTTTAATAAATTAACACCTCATAGTTTACGTGAAAACTATTTGATAAAACGATGGGAGTTTTTTGTCGCTTATTATACAATATTTCGCGGGTTTAAGTGATATAATTAATGACATTTGTCGCCTATAGATTAAACTTGATTCGCATTAAGCTGAAAGCGTCCTATTTCTCCCGGTATTTTGCACCTTTTTCGCTAAATTATACACGTTAAGTGTTTGAACAGGAGCTAAGTGAGTCTCTGGCTCATTAGTATCATTAGCGTGAGGCTTGTGGTGTTAATTTGCTGGGTATAGAATTATACCGAGTAGCGAGTACACACACAGACAGCTAAATACAGATGCTAGTTTCCAGTTCCAGCACAGCCAGGCGATATATCACCCGCAGGCATCGCCTACCAGCTCTTCACAGCGCTCCACCGCCACGCATATTATTAATTTACCTTTTTATGTAAATTTAAGAAGACATTTTGGACACCTGTCGTACAGAATGGACATCCTTGCATGGTACGGAGTATGTTTGAATGTTCACGCTACCTATCTGATGTCCCGGCGTCGCTTGATAAATACTGTGGTTTTTAATTAACTGCACTGCGCTTTAGAAGCAACGTAGGCGTGTAAAAGGGGGCATATTTGTCTGGTTTTGTGGCCAATTCGCATGCATCAAACCATTTTCTGCGCTATTTGTACGCGGTGAAGTGAACATTTTCATATTTCTCCGGTTTTTAGCCCGGGACTGAACGGCGCCGGGAGTTGTTGCTTTGGTTTTGCCACTTTCGCCACAAAGCCGCTCTCCTTGTTCTCAGCTTGACACGTCCTTTCACGCTAGCAGTGAAATTCCGCCAATTATATGTAATTTTCTCGGCAGATGTCCGACTCACATGAGCCACATTTGTTAAATACGGCGATAATTAACACAATAGGGGTAAGTGAGGCGGTGGCAGGATGAGATCGGTTAGACCCTTACCTGGCCAGCCAGCCGGGGAGAATCACGGCTTTATTCCGGGGCATTGAGCCTCAAAGCCGCGGGAGGAGGGGAGGTTAGGGGCTAGGGGAGGTTACGCCGGGGCCAGGGGAGCATACACTTGCTGTGTGGATCTGATGTAGCCAGGTCCTCACACATACACAGTCCGGGAGAAGTAGCTCTGGTCTTATCGATCTGATCACGGTCAGCTTCAGCACACATCGATACCTAATCACCTATTGTTACAGACAGGCATCACTTCCATTCCTACTATTTCACCCGTGAATTATTATCTCAATTGTGCAGTTCGCTCCCCCAACAAAGCGTCCGCCCTTTCATCTACCATATATTATCATTAAAGGCGACATTCAGCATTGTATGTCTCACGCTGAATATTTCCGTGTTTGCTGCTTGTACTTTCTAGTGCGTGATTTCAGATTTATATCGGTATTTGCCGGTGTATTAGGGATTATTTTGCGCACCTCTCGCTTGTTGGTTGTGATCCTACCCGCCCTGTATTTACAGATTTTACGCGTGTTTGGTTAGATTGTGACCCCCCTTGTTTGGGTTTATTGTGACTCCCCTTGCCGACCCTGCCTGATTGAGTGGGACCACAGGTAGCTGTGATTGACCCCTGCGCCCTGATGAGGGGGTGAGTAACCATGTGACTATCGGGGCGTGTGCCCCACCCCCGGGGACTCGGGCGCCATACTGGGAGTCGGCTCTTTGAAGAACGCGCAGGAACAAACCTCCACCATCAACTCTTAATCAGTGCAAAAAAACGGGGATTTTACCGTAGCAACCCTTAACCGCGGTTTATCGGGCTAACGTTCATGTTGCCGAGCTCGGTTCTAGCCAAACTTGTGCTAGAATCTTGGCGTAAATAAATGGAGTGGATAGGGACGGTAGCCGGTCGACTGGAAGATGACTGTTAAATCCGCAGGACCAGTCGATGTTGCTGCTCACTTGCCGCAAATAGACATCTCTCATTTCATACGCACAGTTTGAGGGATGGCGGGGTTGTTTGGTGTACATGTTATTCGTTTTATTTTTCCCCTGTCTCTCTCTCCCGTCTCACTGTAGACGCCTATTTATTTATACCCTGCCACTCTTCTAGCGCAAATCGATATTTTATCTATAAACCGAGCGGCAATGCTAGAATTGTATCACTTAGCGTAGTTCTCGGCTCTGCCACCGCGGCGCTGCTTCCCGGCGCCGTCTGGTGACTAAAGAGAAAAGTGGACGCGGACAAAGAGAGAACGCAATTAAACAGTCTGAGGGGGAGAGTTTGTGTCTCCCTCTCCATTTAACCCGACACGGGAGGCGTCACCGAGGATTAAAAATTCAAAACTCGGTCTCTAACTCCCGACTTGTATCAATACGCTGCTTTCTGGCTGCTAAACAGAGGGGTGTCCGCGCCATGCAGAATATGTAGACTGGTGGATCGCCATTACCTTAGCATACATCACCCCGTAATATGATTAAAATCTATTAACAACAATACACGGGCAGAGTTTATTAATGCTGCGCTATTGTAGTTTGATTTTAAGCCGGTCGGCATCAAGGAGATTGGGGGGTTACGGACTTGTCAGGGTGTCAGGCGGTCCCCTGCTAGTCCCCTGCCAGTCCCCGGTCACCTCTCGCTCCCCACCTCTCCGCGTCTCCCCAAACACAGAAACTCGATACACCAATTACCGGCTGCCTCTTTAATCTAATTTTAATCGGTGTTGAAAGGTTTGCTGGTTGGAAGTTGGTGGTTAGATGGCTGGGGGCGATCAGGTAACCTGGTAAAGAGCACCATTAAACTTTCTACACGCAGGGCTTTACTTAACTAATTATGCGTTTACACAAATTATTACCTTTAAGCGCCTACTTGCGGGTTTCTACAATTTCCCCGCCGATCAGGCGACACGTGAGATGAAATAAGTAAATAAAATATGTAAATTCCCCCGAATGATCGGCGTATTAACGAACCCAGGTATGTAAATTGTTCGGTACTTAAGAGGTGAAATATTTTAGTGTTGGCGACAATTTTGCCTACTTTGTCTGCAGTAAAATCTTCGTGGTTTCTCGCGTGGTCGGCAGTTTTGATTGTTTGATCGGAATTAGAAATAAGAACCTTAACAATGTCCTGCTAACTCATAATCTAAACACAAGGACTGTGCAAAACTGGTTTAAAACTGTCCCCGTCCAACGAATTCTTCACCCAAAAAGATGTTCCCTGCCAAGGCCATTGCGTACAAATATCTTGGTCCGAATAAATCTTTCGTTCTTCAGCCAAATTCTCTCATAAATTACGAACAAAAAAAACAAAAGTTACAACGCCACCACTGGATGATTTTAAGTTTTGTCCTGAGACATTTTCCCGGTGGGCTGAGTTTAGATTTTATTCCCCGAGGCTGCGTTTTTCTCGCCGGAGTCAGATTTTGTGCGATTTGCGTCGGCAGAAAAGATTGTCCTTTTCTGCGGCGATTATCTGCATATCTGCCGACTGATGACTGCTTTGTTTTACCCTGACAAGCGCCATTATTCAGGTATAATTAAGATAATTACCCTGCAACAATCACAAACATTTTAGCTGCTATCCGGTGCCTGCATTCATCTATTTAAGCCTCTCTTTATTTTATCCTATCTGATACCTACATGCATAATTTGTCACGGCCCCGACCCGACGCTTAAGTTTAAAGCCCGACATTTAGTAAATCTGTCTGCTATTATATCGTATATTATTCGCCAGGGGTGAAGCTGTCGGCGAATGTTTATCCGTTAAGTTGCGCTGAATATGAGTTATCAGATAAAAAGTTGGCGCTTGAGCGCTCCGGGGAGGGGTGAATTTTATCCGGGTTTTAGCCGCTGGGTGTTGATCTGTGAGATAAAGACGGCGGATAAAAGGTAAAGTAGCGAGAATAAAAGATTTGTGCGGGCAGCAATAACGCGTTAAGTCTGCTGCAGGTAAGATCGGCGCCACGCCGTCTCACCCACCTGCAAATATTGTTAAATATTGTTAATTATTGTTGGCGAGCGGGGCAATGTTTTAGTTATGGGTATAAGCAGGTATCACAGATTAATGTCCCGTGCCCAGTTAAATCGTTCATACCAGATCGTATTTTATTTATACACCCTCACTGCCAGATAATACTAACTACTTTGTGAAATCCGGTTAACACAACAACATTCCGCTTCTGTTTACCTGTAAGTTTGTCAAGTTCCCCTCGCTAATAGCTCCGGCGCCTGCCGATTGATTTTAATGTTAATATTAATTTAAATTATTATGATTACAAGTGTTTTAATGAAGTTTTCCTGTCACTTTGTGAGCTGCACGCTGACCCGCGCTCACACATGTGGTGATATATGTAAATGTAGAGTAACTAATTCTCTCCTCCTGCCATCCCTCTCCTGGTGTATTATTATAATCACCCCGGGATACGTGTGGATCTATGCTAATACGCGGCTAGAAAACTGTAAATGTACAAACATATTCCCGCTACCATCGGCGCCCATCTCAACAACCGCGTGTGATACGTGCTGTAATTATACTAATTATGTTAATTTATTCAGCTTTGATGTGTATATTAGGAGAGGTGTTAAGTGCAGGGGGACAGCCCCCCCCCCTCAGGTGTCCGGGGAAGACTAAACCTCACACGTCACATACGGGATTATCTTATTAATCTGCTAATGGCGCCCCGTTGATGCGCTAATCCTCGATCTGACGTGCGGGATTAACCCCGCGGTCATTATCACTCATCGTATCGATACACTCCTCGATAGATTATTTTATATTGAACATGAGGAAGTAGGAATTGATACAACACAACTTAGTAAAACACGGTAAAACTTGATGAATAATTTACAACTAGAGGACACTCGATCAATTAAAACAAATATTAGATAAGGAAAGAGGTGTCAATCTCTCGATGATAATTTCACATCTCTCATCGGTCCTCTACTATCTAAACCGAGCACATTCACAGGCTAGAGGGTTATAATTTCCCACAAACTCACAAGCTACTTCTCGTGAATCCGCCTCACGAAGTCCGCTGTAATAATTCGATTCAGATTCAGATTCTTATTTTAACAGCAAATCATCACTGAGGGGTTTCCCTGTAAAGATGGATTTGTTTGTGTTAATCTGGAGGTTACCTGTATGGTATACATACCTTGGTTTACCTGTCCAGCACCCCTCTCACCTGTAAGTTTTACCTTCGTGACTAGATGGTGAGATGGCGGACACCTTCAGTAATTACCTGCGAGAGATGATTAATAACCAGGTGTGTGAGCTGATTAACACGGATAATAAAGCTAGATTAGCGTGATGCAGGTGTGGTCCCGGCTACTAATCCGTGACCCCAGCCTCTCAGATTCATCACCAAACATGTGAACAGATCAGCTCGATCATCGGCTTGTATAAATCACCTGTCTGCCGGTTACCCTAGCTACCCGAGCCACTCGCTACAGCACGCTTAAGTCAGGCTAGATACCGATCACAAATCTCAGTAGGGCGGCAGGAAAATCGTTGTAACCAGTTTATATGTGATAGAAATGACGATCACACTCGCTAATCAACTTAATTTGTTAAATACGGTCGGCTAAATACCGGTGAATTTTATCTTTTCTTTGTGCGCAGTCACGGCTTGATAAAGTTTGTCACATGTCAGTTGTGGTGGCGCTGTTCTCTACCCCCACCCGGGCACAGAATGGCGCCAGAGCCCCGCACGAGAGGTCTGCCCCCGGTTACGTCATCATTAATTAAGTTTTACCTGTAGCCAGGTGAACGAGAGTGACTATTTATTTCTGTATTTGTGTTGTTTGCGGAGCCACGTCGCGCCCTCTTAGCTCCGCTTTATTGTATCTTATTGTAGTTAGTAAGCATTTTATGGTAACTTGTTGTCACCTGAAAGTGGCGAAGTGTCGGCTGTGTGAGAGCGGGGAGAGAGCGGGGAGAGGCCGAGCCGAGGTAGACACGCGGTGATTGATGGCCCCCGGGGTGGGAGGTGTCCCCCTGTCCTCACCGCCTCCCCCGGACGCCCGTCTGTCGGGTGACGGTGTCTGAGGGGGGCTCGAGGGCCCTTCACCGCGCCACCCAGCCCCCCGGCTCCCGCAGCGCGCCATACCGGCTCTACCCTCAGATATTTATATAAATTACCGTATTATTATACTCAGTTGTCGGTGAAGGTGTCTGGCACACACCATTACACCGGTGATTAATTTGTGTTTAAGCGCGCCAGGTATAATCTTGTCGAGGATAAGCCGGTGATAAGAGCTCTTCTCGTCCTCGCTCTCCACAGCCGCTCGCCTGTGAAGATAATCTCACTGTGATATAAACTCCGCGCCGAGTCATCCTTTGATGCTCGCTTCCCCATACGTTAAGCGACGTGCGCGCATCTCGAGGAGGCGGCTCGAGTGGCTAAACTTTGTAAGTTAATGTATCAAAAGTTAAATTATTACGGGGAAATTTCCGAGCAAAAAGGGTCTCTCTACTAACACGCTATAAAATGTTATTGCCCTTTTTCGTAACGAACGAACTATGTAAATACATTATCATAACTTATTTGGGAGAGAAATGGCCATTAAAAGCTGGAATACGGGCACGACGAGAAACTTAGCGGATAGCGCTCCATAGCGTGAGAAATCGGAAGTGCGATATTCAAAAATGTACATTCGACCGCTGAATTGATTCAATTTATACCCGCCCGGCTTCAAATCAAACGTTTCTGAAAATTCATAACGAACGTCCAACGATTTCCCAAAAAATCTTAAAATGTTAATACGGGGTTAATTTATCTTGTCCCCTTTCCGCACATTTTTCGTTCGTTAACTCAAAATCATAGAGGATAATTTCCATGTGAATGAATGAATCGGAATGATAAATATATTAAAATATTGAGGGTTTTATTAAATGACTAACGTATGATTTTAATTATTTCCAGACGGATGTTTCCCCCTTATAAGGTTAAAGTATCGGGCTTAGACAAACGTGCGAAGTACATCCTACTCATGGACATCGTCGCCGTGGACGACTGCCGCTACAAGTTTCACAACTCACGCTGGATGGTCGCCGGTAAGGCGGATCCGGAAATGCCCAAGCGGATGTACATCCACCCGGACAGTCCGAGCACAGGAGAGCAGTGGATGTCCAAGCTCGTGTCCTTCCACAAGCTGAAGCTGACCAACAACATCTCAGACAAGCACGGATTCGTAAGTGTAAATGTATAACGGTCGTCCAATTTTCTTACCTTCTTCCCTCCGATTTATTAGAAATAATTATTAGTTATCGATAAGGAGGGACCTTTGAAATAATGTAATTTTAAACACGGGAAATTCTTAAATTTTGGCCATTCCGTTCAGAATGTCTGTCTGAAAACGGTTTTTCTTGTGAGACTTCTCCATGAAATCACGATGCATGTGTATTTAATATTAATTAAACTGATGTGGTGGGACGTTTTGTGGGAAGCGAGCGTGTTGTAAGGTGTTCTGCGTGAAATGCCCCGACCTGCCTGATATAAAAGTGATATAAATAATAGAGGCGAGTGGTAGCCCGAGCCGAGAGCTGTGAATATTAACACACGATCTACAGCGGGGCGGGTCACAGCTAACAAGCTCCATAAATCAGGGGGGTGTCACTATCCACAAATAACGTGAATATTTAATGTTAATATCGCGGTGGATACTCCGCCCCCGGCCGCGTGAGACCGAGGCGGCCGGGTCCGGGTCGGGGCTGCGTCAGTATTACCGCTAACCGCCACATCAATCAACCGCAGCTTAGCATTATCAGGTTCCAATTATACAAGATCTCTTTCCCAATTATCAATTTTTTAGTTGGAATTGTGTCGGGAGATCAGTGGATTGGGGTAAGATAGCGGCAGATAAAGTGTTAAAGCCGCTGGAGGTATTACACAATGTTTAACGTTTCTTACCTCGAGATTTATAAGGTCAGGAAGGTGAAGAAATGTCGGATTAATCAATAATGCGCTGATAATATCACCACTGATATTGTAAAGGTTGAAAATAGCTACCGTTGTCAGCTACTCTGTTGTTCGAAACACCCGATAACTAAAACAACGAGTGCATGTGGGTAAAGAACCGACCAAATCCAATGAAAATATCCCACATTTTTAAGTGCAAATCCCTAGAATCCACCTTTTCAATTGTGTTGTCCGTCATAAAACGACTGCGCGACCTCTCAGATGATTTGTCAGTATATCTGTTCGGTTATTAACATAATGTGACCTATAGCCGAGAGCTGAACTCCAGGATAGACCCGGGGTAATGATAAAAGTAGCCTCATTAATTACTCGTCCATCCATCTGTCCATCACTGCCTCCTCCCGTCTCTCCATCCTCGCGGCTTAACGAGGGGATACACGGGCACGTGCGGGGTGAGCGCGATATTAACTCTCCTGTCTTACTCCCACTCTCCTCCTGTCATCAGGCCATTATAATGATCAATAATTAATGTAGAAAGCTGCTCTGGGGAGGGTGTTTAATGCCGCATCACGTTCGCCAGCTTCTGCCGCCTCTCAGACAAACTATCGAGCAAATTATAATAACCCATCAACTACCAAACTAAAATATCGAGCAAATTATAATAGACACTCGAAACTTGTGAGAGATGTTAAGAGAAAACATGCATACAAAGAAAGGCACCTCCGAGGACTGTGCGCAGGACAAACTTTGTAGCAAATATTTGTAGAATCCTGCTATTATGAGAAAGCGCACGAACAATTGTGAAATGGTTTCAATTTCGGTCGAATTTGTGTTGCCCTCCAAATTTGATTATTTGAATGGGCAAAGAAAAACACCACAAAACGTTATAACTTCTAACGCTTCGAAGAGTTCCACACCTTTACCTAAAATACAGCATCGTGATTTGTTACATGTAGGAGTCTTGTTTTAAGTTTACCTTGTTTAATAATATGTTACCATGACAATTGATGATTTATTGTTGTTTACGCTTGATTGCAGACGATACTCAACTCGATGCACAAATATCAGCCTCGCTTTCATCTTGTGAGAGCCAATGACATCCTGAAGCTGCCCTACTCGGCATTCAGGACGTACGTCTTCAAGGAGACATCCTTCATCGCTGTTACAGCATATCAAAACGAAAAGGTAAATATAGAAACGCCATCTTCATATGCTGTGGAGAAATCCGCCTTACCTTTCAAATCAAATCTTGACTTAGATTAAATCTAAAGCGTCGCCGGCACCTACACAATTCTAATTAAAATATATGTTGATTTTAGCAAAAGTATCTTAAGATTCATTTCATACGCCAGACTAGAAAACCCCATCATCTTTCTTAAAAGCAACTTTATTTTCCTTATTAAAAGTGACAGTCTGTTGAAATTAGCTGTATTGTTCGTTAGATGGGAACGCGCCATTTGTTACCTAATTTTAATATCTGCGCCTGAAGTGTGGGGTGTCAGAAATAATTTATTAGCTATGAGCTGTATCTATTATGGGCTTAGTTGTATGAGTAAACAGCGAGTTTTCAAACTGAGAGGTCAAACATGACCCCTAAACCCTGGGCACTTAATGCGCTGTTAATACTGGGATGGGGATTATCTGTACTAACGAGTAGAGAGGTGACTGTAAATCACACGCCAGGGGTTTACTATCACAGCTCGTGACCAAAGCCAGCATTATCTACAGATAACCAGGTATTACAGCGTCCCTGGGAATTAATCACAGATCTGTGCACTATCACTGTAATTAAAATTACACCGGCGAGGTCCCGCTTCTCTGCGGAAAGTTGGTGAGAGTGAGAAGCGCTCCGCCTGGTGGGAAATATGGGAGTTAAATAAGAAGGCGCTGACACCATGGCGCCCCCCCCTTTCCCGCCCGTCTGAGCCCGGCACCCCTCAGCCCCCCTCAGCCCCCCGCGTGTCACTCCTGTCGCCAGCTCTCCTCCTCCCCGTCGCCTTGGGCGTCTCTAATTTTACACAGATTCCTCTCTACAAATTCGCCCCTAATATTCTTTAGAATTGGTGTTTGGCAACAAATATTTGTATGGCGTCTTTCTATCTGTGAGCGGGCTAATTCGCATGAATTGGGCGTGTATTTGTTTCAGCCTCGGGTGTTTGCCTTGTAACGTATTCATCGAGTTTTGTCGGAATTGGCGTTTGTTCGATTACGGTGGTGCGGGTCTGGGTGGTTGTGGGGACAAGTTTTACGTTAAAGACGGCGGGGAATCTGAGAGAGAGGAGACAGGGGGCCCCGGGGTGCCTCTAACCCCCCTTACTCATCACGCCCGCCACGACAAACAACCAATCTATATTCTAATCCAGTAAATATTTAAATAGGGGGAGAGAGGGGGCTGGGGGTCTGATGGGAGGAGCGTGGGGTTTGATGAGGGCTCGGGGCGGCGAGATGGCAGACGACAAGACGGGGCGAGTGGAAGGGCGGGAATTTATATTAAATCTACCAGCTACCAGGCCGTGCTACAAAACATCAAACTAAATCTCAAATATCTATCTCCCATTAAAGTCTGGCGAAGAATCACATGCTCCAGTATTGAGATATTCGGCTCCAGCAGTCGACCATCAATTATTCTGGCTAAGCAAACAATTCTCGACACTTGCCAGGTGATTTCTCAGACTCAGTCGCATATGATTATAATTGTGTTGTTTTATTTTACAGATCACTCAGTTGAAGATCGACCACAATCCGTTTGCTAAAGGATTTCGTGATTCCGGAGGCGGAAAACGCGAGAAAAAGTGAGTAGAATTAGTAACTAAAAGCATGATTGGAGGTGTGCTGGCTCTGGCTGGTATCAGAAGCTCAGTAACGGCTGAGATTTGAATGTGAAAGTTTGAATGTGTGAGAAAGTTTCGGGTGAGTGATAAGATTTACCTGTGTAGTGAGGGATGTGTACCCGGGGGTGTAGAGTTACCCCACCCCCTGCCCCCCTCACACTGGCCTCTCTGCCCGGAGTGAGAGAGTACATATTTACAGAAACACCTTGGCCGCCTGTGCCCGCCTGTTCCCCGGCTGTTACCTGGCTTACCCCTCTCTCACCACACACACGCTATTGTGTTAAGGTGTCGCTGGCGCCGCTAACCCTCAGCTCCATTGTTTCCCCGTCCGCTCCTCCAGCCCTAATCTATTTGTTAATCTATGTGTTAATCTATTTGTAATCCCCCTCCAGGAATGTGACTTTGTGCCCGCCGTGGTTTGTACGGGGACTTAGCGCGGTTTACCTGGCGCTCACCTGTATAGTACAGGTATAATACAGGTATAATACAGGTATAATACAGGTAT
>JAXGGS010451041.1:0-11774 GCA_035585475.1 Armandia brevis
TTATCGAATAAGATGTCAACACATTAACCAATACTAATTTAGATCAGCAATCGAGAGATTATTGTGTATAATCTGTATGAGTTGAAACAAACAACAAAGTCAAATAATCTTACCTAAGATTATTGAATTTCCAATTACGCCTATCACAATAGCTATGGACGAACCAGCGATGTAAGGGACGGCCATCGCTGGAAACTTCCTGAGCAAAGATTCCCCATGCTCAACCACTTGCCCAATGATCTGCTTGTCCGCCTCCTCATCAGCAAGGCTATGGGACGATTCCTCCCAGCCACTGGTGAAATTGTCAAAGTTTGGCATCGCTGGGGCGGTCACTTTTTCTCGACACTTCTCCGTCAACACCGCCGACTCAAGTCATCCGTTTAGGATTTTATACAGGACTCAATGATCCGACTATTTTCGCCCTCATTGTCTGATCTAGAGATTATTTTAAATACAGCTGAATAATTTGTCTGATTTACAAAATAAAACAATTAGATATATCCTCTGATTGTGAGTTGTCAATGACGCACAATTAAATGTCGCATTTGAGCTAAAAATGTGGGCGAAAAAAAACATAAGTTGTGTCACCTGCCGAGGAATTATAATCATTATTTTAATTGCCTTTGTTAATCAGATTTAAAACAATAACCAAGTAAAAGGTGATGATCGGTAGACATGAGGTGTTCAGCATTGAAACTGATCATGGTGGCAGACATGTGTTTATAACTAGCAAATTATGATAGATGTGTAGCGGTTATGCAAAAAGCGTACCAATGGGCCCACAAATGTGCAGCAAAATATCAGGTTCATCAGGTAAGCCATAATTTTCACCCCTGCGATTGTTCACCGCCATTGGAAGATTAGATCTTTTCAGATTCTATAACGCATGACGCATTAGAAATAAACAGGTATAATTATTTAGACAATTCGGTGTAACTAGGGTATGTGTCGGTTGCAAAGCCATCAATTAATCAGCATGATATTTCCAGTTTCCAATTTCATAATGTTTTTATTCTTCCAAACATAGTACAGATACATGTTATCAGAGTGTGTAATAAATAAATGATAGAAATGATATACAATCCTATCGGCATGTGTTTGTATATTGTAGGAGATATATTACGGGTGGCTACAGGGTGGTTCTACCGAGTGTGAGGTGGAGAGAGCCGTGCCTTCTTTGATACTGGCCCAAAGTCAAAGTCAAAGTCTTAGTCAAAAAATGTTTTATAGCTGAAAGTCATCTTACAGACCATTCATTCGCCTACACAGCCTACAATAGAGCAGATCCGGTGTTAGTAGAATTCTACAATAATAAAATTATATTAGTAAACTGAAAAGTCTGCGTCCAAAATTAATGCATCGCTATCGAGATCTTATTCCTATCTCGGTCAAGAACCTTAGTGTACAGCCAGCAGGTACTTTCCTGAGGTCGCACCTCGTCTCGGGTTACACCAGGCAGGAGGTGGTCATTCCGTCCACTTGGGAACGTCTCGCTCGGTGATGCGTGCTCAACCTTTTTTGGGTCCTACCTAAGTTGACCGGGAGTATGGGTGATCAACCCCGCATCTTACAACAGTTTGACATCTATCAGCTTTTCATGTCATTAGCTGCCAGAGCTCTCTGGGAATGGTTAAGCTAACCCCTAGCGCTATTTCAAAAGTTACTAGTAATACCCGCAGCGCGGGTAACAACAGCTAGTATATCTAATTATAGAGGTGAGATCATGGTATCTAAAACTTACACGGGTTTTTTAGTAAATAACGATTAAGAGTACCTCTCTAAAAATGTACGTCCAACATTGACAGAGAAGTTGATGATGTTGTCTCGGACTTTGTAGTGACTGTTTGTTATTAGTAATAATTAGAGCACAAAGTGTATGGATTTTAACACACCTCTAGAAAGATTGAATTTCCAATGGTGCCTGTCACCATAGTGGTCATCTCTGATCAAATCTTCTACACAGACCCCGAGAAGGAATTCAAAAACATCCACCTCAATCTCAGGTATTTATATAGGTGCTCGATTAAGTGAAATGCGTCATTATAATTATCTATGCCTCCTTGCGGACCCAGCTCGAACCTTTTGTTTCAGATCCGGATGTAAAACAGTTACAAATAGGCACATTATCGGTGCATCATCAGTGCATCGTCTGTGTCGAAAGTTCTGTGTTTTTACAAAAACTGGAGGCGGATCATAACGCAGTAGTCGGGCAAATAGTTTGTAGGCCTATAACGACAATTATTCGATCTAAATGTCTTGGTTTCAGAGATAATGAGAACAATTACTGGCCTCATGTAGCACACTATCAATTATGTCAGGCTGTTGTTAAATGTTAATACAAACTGAAGATGATTATTCCCGATTAGCGTGACTCAGGTGACGTCAAGTAGATACCATCATGATCAGTCATCGTTAAATATGCCTCACGTGTTGCTGCTAATTATGTAGGTTTGTACAGGATTAGCACCAGATGAATGACTAATTTCATAGATGAAGACGGGTGCTGAATATGGACATTCGTTTTTGATAAAAGTTTGCGCTTCCTTTTTGATTTTGTGCTAACACCACTGCTTCATCATCTCGGCAAATTAAATTGCCTTCCGGTTTATACACGATAAATGTGTGTCAAGATGTTCGAATCTATTGGCGTATGAAAACAATCTCTGCATATCTCATACTTGCATTTTATTCTAAAAGCAGATTATTTAGATATATTATCGCTGGTTTTGTGTCTTGTAGCTACAGCCCTCATTACAAGCGTTATAGTTATTGATCCCAAGTCCCATGGCTTACTTATCCATTGGCTGATATTTATATGACTCTAACGTCTCTAACGACGCCGTACTAGCTAATGACTCAAGGTGATACAAGTTTAGTGACCAGAACACTGATATTTATCCATCGATGAGCCATCGATGGAGCATTGACTCGTTAAACTCACGTATCTATTTCAAAATGCAGATATTGAGTTCCAAGTCTTCGGCCCTTTTTATTTTGTAAATTGGTTCTCTTCGTTCAATTTACACAAGAATGAAAGTTGTCCATCGTAACTCCCTGTGAGATTATGCATTGTAAACAAAATAAGGAAGTTTCAAAAAATAAAGTAAGTGAATAATTTCTGATACGGTCACTTATTTTTCTCTTGGAAGGAATCACTAGTTTGGTCGAGATTTATAATATAGACGGTGGGTACCTTTCCACTTATCTGTTTTAGATCTGAGAGTTATAGAAAACTCCTAATAATTTCTACATGTTACAAACAAATTTAAGCTATTGATATAAGATGCTTGGAATGATTTTAGAAAAATGATTCATGATGCATATGAGTTGTGAAAGACAGAACAACTGATGCTGTGAGAATGAATCTTATGGATTTAAGTGAACGACCGTATATTTTAGCTTTAAGCAAGATGAGTCATCGATGGAGATTCTATTCATGTTATTCACAGCAGATGGGTATATTCCAGTAGAGTGTTAAGGCTGGCTGGAAGTTCCGTGTTTATGCAATGTCAGCTAGTCGCTTTAAACATTAAAGAGCTATGAGTTGAGTCACCGCTTAACCGAGTGAAAGTATTTTCTGTCAAAATTTAAACGCGACTGCCTCATTCAACACATCATATGTTAAATTAGTGTCCTGTTGGGGCTCTGCCAGGGCTACATTAAATCCTCTTTGTGCCGGCAAAAGAGAAAAACTCAATTTTAAGCTGGAGCCTGAACAGAGCATACATAACCGAGGGGCCAAAGGCAGTACTATATCATTGATACTAACGGATATGATATACAGAAATATCACTATGATTTAGCTAGCATGTAAAACGTCACATCTTGTTGGCGTAAACTGCATTAAGCTTTGTGGAGTTGACAGTAAACATAAAGGCATCGCATTATCTTAATTTCGTGAACTCATTGTGTAGAAAGCATAAAGACTTTAACATGTGTAATAATTGATATAAATCAGTGCAATCTCGATTACAAGGACAGACCACAGGTACAACGACACAAGTTCATACGTCTAAGACAAGAAGACTAAACATCCGGAAATCGTCTAACACTCGGTATTAGGTTATCTAGGTTAAATGCTTCTCTTCTAAAGGATGTGGCCCTTAAATAGGAATTTCAATTTAGGGTACTGCATCAGCTCACATTCTCCATTTGAATATGGTCTATCTTAATAACTTGCATTCACAGATCGTTAATGATCAAAGGAATTAGATCAACATCGGCTGAATATCTTGCTAACGAGGCATGGGTATGTGAATGGCATGCTCGCGCAACCAGAAGGCTGGACGAAGGCAACCGCTTGCACTGAAGTAACTTACATATAGCGAGCTCGAGGTATGAGGCAAGACGCTGTCGTGGGATCGTTATCGAATAACAATGGCGCAGTAAGAATTAAGACACGCCACGTTGGTTTAGGTTTGGACACATCATTCCTTATGATTTTGGTTATATTTATGAAACAGCCGATACGATTTATCTTATTGAATAGATCTTGATAGGCAAATGTGTCGCGGTAAAAGCATATGTTCCCCAAATAAATATTGCCGCCTGTTATAAAAGTATATTCAAATGATGGTTAAAGTAATTATAAATGGAAAATATAAGCTGAGCGGAGATATTTTGGTTCACACTTAGTTAGTGTGTTATAAGTCATCAGCCGTATATCAAACACTTTATTAAAGTTGATACTACATGGTGTGGACCTTCAACAAATGCGCTTTCGTTGTTCAGAAATCCGGACAATTCCAAATCCTTCAACATCCAGATCAACATTTTATTAGCCAAACACAAAAGTTGATGCACATTTGCCGGAAATTACTGATTCGATGCTAATTATATAATATATTAGCTATAGGTTGTTATAACTCCATATTGAGACATAGTTTTGCCTCATATATATCACTACTGCGATTCATGCTCCAAACCTCTATGAGCGCTAAGTAACGTATACTGAATATAAATGCGTACGGATATACATGTACAGACATAGTGTAATGCACATCTATGTAGCATCGATCAGTTGATCTTTATGTTTCTACCCGGCACAAGTGCTCTCACAGCTTTGTGTACATATTTTGGGACCTACTTTGATTATATTCGCCAGATGGCGCAAGTGTTCACTGGTATTTTTGAACACCTAAGCTACACGTGAGGATCATGTTGGGTCGACCACATGGAAGTTGTGCAAATACTTAAGTCACATATTAATCCGGTGTCAGCCGATGCTTAGTTTAAAATGTGCAACCATTATGCTGTCGGAAGCGCTTAGGCATTACACATACATAAGGCCCCATAAAATTATTCAGTTGTTTCTCAGGCTTTTTTTTGCTTGAGATGTGGAGTGCGGGCGGCAGGTCAAGTTTTTTCTTAGGTTTACAGCATGGTTACCGAGGGTTCACAGGAAGGTTGCCGAGTGTCTAAATAAATAGTCTGTGCCACACTTAGTTGCAAGATCTAATTATAAAAACTAAATTCTTCCTCATTATGGTCTAATAAATGTGATTAGTATCTTGTTTTCAGGGCGAAAAAGAGGGTTTAGTCGACTCCCAGATAAGGAAACCCTTAGACCGTACAAGGAAACAATGATTTTGCTCGGGCCTACATCATCAGAACTATTAATAAACAACGATTTAACCGAACTATTCAAGCTGATATCTTTGTAGCCGCATAGTTGATTGTTCTTGTAAGAAAAAATGTCGAAAGAGGAGGACTATAATTACCATTAATTACCATACAATCATGAAATCGATCACGGATATGAGTGAAATAAAATAAATTTAAGCATTTAAAGTTAAAATGATCCCTATGGATTATACGTATGCAGGCCCCGACGTCCGGAGTAGAAACACTTGTGCAAGTCGTGTCATGTTTATACATTCATCAACAACTTTCAAGTGATTGGGTGAAATCTAAACTCGAGAGCTACAAACAACAGGTATGAACCATCAGGTGTATACATGTACAGCTGTGTTATTTATAGTTGAATGTATAAAGCAGTCCATTACAATCGATACGATGTGGCCTTACTAGACGAGAACCATATTGATACTACAGAATGGCGCTAACCGTTCATTCTGAGGTAAATACTGGCCTAAATATTGTTGTACAGTCAAGTTATAAATGTCACAGTTGCTATCATCGCTTTTTTGAATTTAAAAGTTCAAAATATGTATACGTGCACACGAGGTTTAGTATTTACATCTGAACTAACCTTTGTGATGTAAATGTATGTAACGCTGTTGCCACCGGTACTAGTATGAATATGTAAAAAACGCATCACGACTTCAGCTATTAACGAACTGCTACATCAAACAAGAAGGTTGTTTTACAAGTTAAAGTATCAATTGTACGGGTATTTATAATCATGCAATGCACATATCTAAACGAAAATATCGTCTTTTCTATCCAAGTCGAGGTCTCTATAATTATTTCATGGTTCGTCATGACAGTATCCTATATTATATTTATTGTTATTACTATGGTAAGACATTCATCGTCAACTGAGAAGGTCATAGATGCATGTTGAGATCGTGGTAACCTAATTGTTTTACGTTTTACTGATACCTAATTCTATTTGTAGCTGATGGGCGCAATTAAACAAAAGCAGTTCCCACCAATAGTAGCGTTATTACAGAACAGACCCGTCTCTGGCCTAGATATAAATGGCGGAGATGAGGAAGGATGGACGCCTCTGATACGTGCTGCTGCCAGTAACACAGATATAGTAAAACTACTACTACACTGTGACGAGATACAGGTGGCGCTGGCGGTGAGTAAAGGAGTGAGGAAAGGTCACCAAGCGATACACAGTGCAGCAGTACTGGGGAACACAGAGATAATAAAACTGTTACTGGAGAAAGGAGCTGATGTTAATGCGGGAGGTGCGTATGGTGTCACACCTTTAATGAAAGCTGTTGTCTCTAGTAAAACATCCTGTGCTGAGTTGTTACTGGACCGGGGCGCCAGGGTTGATGAGAAAAGTAACTCTGGCTGTACAGCTCTGATGTGGGCTTACGGTCACATATCCTTCATTAACCTGTTACTGGACAGAGGAGCTGATATCAATGTGAAGGATGTGTGGGGTAGGACAGTCCTGTACAAAGCTGCTGAGGAGGGATATCTGTCTAGCGTGGAGTTGTTACTGAGGAGAGGAGCTGAGGTAGAATGGGAGGAAGAGAACTCACCTCTACACGTGGCCAGAACCAAGGGCAAGACTGAAGTCGTCAAACTACTGGAGGATCACAGGCTAAATTGTAAATAAATAAGTACAAGTGGCTATATATTTATGATATCATTTTCAATAGAATTTTTCTTTTTATTTCTGTGCCCGATATCGTGGGTGACCAGAGCTGGTTAACTATAACCAATGCAAAATGTTAGATTTCCGGGCATACCGTTAATTGTTCTGTTATCAAAGGTGTCTGAGACCGATTCGATTTAAAATAATAACTAATCACACAGTAACATATAACATATGTATCGCATGTTAAACCGTTCTCTGAAACAATTCATTTTTAAATTAATGACATTGGTATTTTTATCGCTTAGGCTCCCTATGGTATGTATGTGCACTATGATATTATGTAAATCATGTTATTTTACTGTAATGCATGGTGCGCTGAGTAAAAGCGGTACACAGCCTCCTTTCCAATATATGTTAAAAACATTAATTACATTGAAAAGCAATGTATGAAAATGTAGACAATGTATTAATAGTTTTGAAATTTAAAATGATGATTTAGAATATTATAATATGAACTATAGTGAGAACGGCTACTGCCAAATATACAACCTTATATGGATGATATCAAATGTGTTTTTCCTTTTCTCTACAATCGGATATGTTAACTAAATAAATTGTTTAAAAGCGACAAAAATATGACCTGAATAATTATCTTATGGTGACAAGCTATCTTACTATTTAAAATCTTTAAAATGTATTGTGTGCATATTTGCAGCATTTAGTCCCAAAGGCACTGAACCAGAGTTCTTGAAGACTATTCAGCGGACAGGAAGGGAGGGAGAAACAGCAGAGCTGACCTTCCAAGTGACGGGAGATCCAATGCCTGAACTAACCTGGTATAAAGGAGGACAAGAACTGGAGACCACAGAAGACAGATACAAATGTGTACAGCGAGCGGAGCTGCAGGTTCTCCAGATATGTGACGTCACACCTGCTGATGAGGGAGATTACACTGTAACAGCCCGAAACACGCTGGGAAAGGCTACGTGTAGCGCAAAACTTGCGGTACTGGGTAAGTGTGAAATAAATTTTACTACTTAAACATGAATCATACGGTCTACACAGAATAAAGCTACACATTAGGTATTTTCTAAATATAGTTAAAATTTAAAATAGTATAGTTCCCAGAGGCAGGTGGCTAAATCACTGTTATTATTTATCTGAAATATATTTAAATTTTAACCCAACACTCGATATGTAAACCCTGGCAAATATTCTTTATTAATCCATCCATATGCATAGGGAAATCAGCACCCCACATCACAGTACCTCCGGTACCTGCTGAGGTGGACAGACACGCTGATGCTGAGTTCATCTGTAAAGCTGCTGCCTTCCCCATCCCCGAGATTCTCTGGTACCCCCAGGGCAGACTTATCAAGACGGGCGATCGTTTCTTTATAAAGTCAGATACCTGGAAGGAGGAAGAGAAGGAGGGGAGAGAGAGCAGACTGACTGTACTAGATGTTACGCCAGAGCTGCTAGGAGAGATCCAGGCCAAAGCTGTTAACGAGAGGGGAGAAGAGACATGTGTTACACAACTAAACAGTAGGCGATTATTTTTATTCTAATCATGAACCAGTATGGGATGCCGACACCTACAATTTCTTCCTAGCACGGCCAAAATAACTGAGTTTCAAGCAATTGTGACGGCAGCAACTATAACAGACTACTAACACGACTGACATATGTTTTGACCTCATTAAACAATCACATTGTTTCGGTAGTTTTTATTTTGCCTAAGAGGTCAGGTGAGGCGGTTCAGCAGAGAGGGGAGCTGGAACAAGGGGACAGGTGCTTATTTGTAAATTGTTTATTGAGGTCCTTGTGATCGATTTCTTGTTTTTAACGTTTAGCAGGAAACCTGCGGGCAGCAGCTAATCCAAATCATGCGCAGGTGCCTTTTTTATTTCCTAAACATTTGTGAGACTTTTAAGGTACATTTGCAGTGGAAGATTGGGTTTGTTTTCATTGAGGGGAGAAAAACTTGATATTTTCGTTTATTTTCTCGAAAGCTATACAGGTGCGGAACTTGTGTGGTAATTATTATCAAGATAGAGGGTACTATTTTCTTAAAATTGTATCTGATTTCAAGGATTTGAAGGACGCAACAAGTTCAGTGTTTTTTAAAATTACAAATACAAAGGGCGTATGGGGGACCATTCCTATGGTAGAGGGGCCTGAGAATCAATCAACCAATTATTCATGGCCTTATGACTTTATCTTTTGAATTTTAGTGAAAAAAGAAATGCCAACAGTTAAACAACTTAGAGATGTCAAGATTACCGAGACTGAAGATGCTATATTTGACACAATGGTTGAAGGTCACCCTGAACCATTGGTGAAGTGGTTTGTAGGGAGCAATCAATTCACTTCATCAGAATATGTGCCATCGGTAAACGAAGGACAAATTCATCGCCTGATTCTAAAGAATTGTGGGGTAGATCAGACCAATCTAGTCAAAATCATAGCAACAAACAATGCAGGTTCTGCAGAATCTGAAGCAGAGATCACTGTCAAAGGTAAAACAATTCGATTTATTTCCATTGTGATCCATTTTGGAAGATGAGGTTAGGTATTTTATGTTATGCATGTAAACCATGATCAGTTTAATTGTTTGTTTACTGTAGAAGCGCTGAATAAACCAACTATAACAGCAATTTATGATGTTGATATCACTGAGGGTGAAGCAGCTATGTTTGAGACGGAAACAACCGGCAAACCGACTCCTAAATTAGAATGGTTCTTGGGAAACACCAAACTGGATACATCGGACAAGGTGTCTTTTAGTATGACGCAAAACAAGTCCAAGGTTTTCATTCAGAATTGTGGAGTTCAGGACACGGGGAGCGTGCGCGCTAAAGCTACCAATAAAGCAGGCACCATCACTGTACAGTGTTCTCTCACTGTCAAAGGTTTTTATTTTGTCTTCAAATATGTCACATCAATTATTGCTGAAAATATGAATATGCCCTTATTATATATATACATCTCATGTATACATATATATATAGCCCAAATATTTATGTATTGCTATGGCTTGATTAACCAATATGTGCATTAACTTATCTAATACAATGTACGCAAATTGTTACAAAGACTTTTCTTGGTTGAAAAGTGTTGTAAAAAGTACCATATCACGAGAGGACCTGATAAAAACTAATGTGCTTTTTATATCTGTGGCCAAGCTCATCATTTGATTCCAAAATATATGGTACGAGAGAGAAAGGGAAGCAGACATCAATTAAGCCCAACATAGAGACCCAGCAACCCTGCCCAAAACACTTAAATATCAGCTGACCAGGCACACTTCCGTTATAGACAATCCTCACCTTTTGATGGCTATGATGTCACTAGTACAAAACTAATCATACTAATAGCATGAATTGTACAATCTTATGATTAATACAATATCCCAAAGTTGGATCACTTACCATGTTGTTTTTCTAATTTAATAGAAGTACATGATTGATATATTTCAGAGAAAACCACTGTACCCACTATGACCAAAATCTCTGATACAGAAATAGTTGAGGGCGGCGATGTTACTTTCATCACTGACTTCACTGGTAAACCAATACCGACGGTAAAGTGGTTTCACGATTCTACACCCCTGGTACCAAAGGAGGATATCGTCATAACCCAGGTGGATCAAAGAATTAAGGTGACAATCAAAAATTGTCAAAAAGAGATTGCAGGAAGAATCAGAGTTGTTGCCTGCAATGAAGCCGGGTCTGTTGAATCCGAAGCTGCCTTGACAATCAAAGGTAATGTCCATAGCATTTGAATTTACACGAACGAGCCTGAGCAAAATTGCTATATGATCGGATCGCTTGAGTATTCCTAATCACAATGGCATCGATTCCGGTTCCTGTCTAGCATTCTGGCTGAGACTCCCAGTAGCTATATAACCAAGTGTTACTTTTTCCAAAAAGGCGGGTTCAACATTTCATTTTATGTTAGGTTGTTTACGGGAGTGTTCTAGTACACCTGGGGTTATGCTCAGACAAATATATAGAATGCAATGCAATGTTCAGATCAATGTTTATAACATGTACTCGATTTTTATAGAGGTTTTGACCTCGCCTACTCTGTCACAACCTGGAAATATAGAGATAGTGGAGGGAGAGGATGCTGGGTTTGAGATACAGGTACAGGGTGTACCGGAGCCTGCGGTGGAATGGTTATCAGGGCGGACACTGTACCAGCAGTCTGACAGAGTCAGTATAGAGAAAGCAGGAGACACACATAGGATGGTTCTTCAGATATGTCAACCAGAGGACACAGGAACCATAACAGTGAAAGCTGTTAATGAAGCAGGAGAAGCAACAAAACAGGCAACTCTTACTGTGAAAGGTATAGTTAAATTAATTGATAGGGAATTGTATTTGTCCGCTTAACTTTTAATATCTCCAAACAATTCAAAGTGAATTTACATTGTTCATCTTTAACTGTATCTCAGTTAAGGCTTACTTCATTGCATGAAATACGTAATTATTATAGAGACACCACAGCACCCAGTAATGGAAGGATT